>BQNB010006638.1:0-18766 GCA_026074375.1 Tanacetum coccineum | reverse complement strand
CGATTTATATTAGCAAGGTTATTACCAACAGGATAAAACCTGTCCTTGGTATGCTTGTTAGTAACAACCAATGTGCTTTTATCCATGGAAGGAGTATTCAAGACAACATCTTGCTTACTCAGGAGATAATGAAAGAATACAAAAGGAAAGGGGGTCCTAAGAGAGTAGCAAATAAAATTGATCTCCAGAAAGCTTATGATACAGTTAGTTGGAGTTTTTTTAAAGAGGATCCTTAAGAATTTTAGGTTTCATGATAAAATGGTTGATTGGATCATGCAATGTGTTACTACTGCAGGGTTTACCATCAATGTAAATGGAGATAGAATTGGCTACTTTAATGGAGGTAGAGGATTAAGGCAAGGTGATCTAATTTCTCCATATCTCTTCACTTTAATCATGGAATTTTTCTCCCTCATGCTTAAAAGACATATTAACAGTCATCCAAGGTTTCAATATCATTTTGGGTGTAAACCTATCAAGCTAGTTCATGTCTGCTTTGCTGATGATCTTTTGGTAATGTGCTATGGTGACTCTTAATCTGTAAGGGTAATTAAGAGTGCATTAGATGAATTTAGTGCCTGCTCTGGCTTGCTTCCTAATAACTCTAAGAGCATTGTGTTCTTTGGAAGCTTAAATGAGGAAGAAAAGAGTGAGATTCTAAATGTGATTCCTTTCAATACTAGCAAGCTTCCTGTAAGAAATCTTGGGGTACCACTTATTGCAAAAAGACTTAGTGTGAAGGACTGTGGATATTTGTTGGACAAAATCAAGAGCAAGATAAGAAATTGGAAGAATAAATGTTTGTCATATGCTGGAAGACTTCAACTTATTGCTGTGGTTTTGGAGTCTATTCATGTATATTGGGCTTTAGTTTTCCTTTTGCCAATCACTATTATAAAGGAAATTAATAAACTTCTGAAATGGTTTTTTGGAATCAAGGTGAGTCTGCTAAAGGTAAAGCAAAAGTTGTCTGGAAAGATGTTTGTAGACCTAAAGATCAAGGTGGACTGGGCTTGAAGAATCTTCACATTTGGAACCAATCATTACTTGCCAAACATATATGGAATATAGCCACAAAAAGGATACTTTATGGGTCAAATAGGTCTATTCAGTAAAATTAAGAGGGAAAAGTATATAGGAGATATCTGCTAAAATCAATAATAGTTGGGGTTGGAAAAATCTCCTCAGCATAAGAGACTTGATAAGGAACAATGTGAGGTATATCATTGGTAATGGATATAACACTTCCATATGGTTTGATAACTGGTGCAAACTAAGTCCTTTGTCTTAAATTACTTATAGAGACTTATATGATGCTAGATTGAGTAGTGATTTAAAAGTTAGTGACATGGTTTGCAATGGACAATAGAGATGGCCAACTGAATGGCAGGAAAGTTTTCCTATGATTACTAGCCTAGATGTCCCTGCAATCAACACTGATAATGATGACAAGATTATTTGGAGAAGTAGAGAGGGAAGAGATTTGGACTTCTCTGTGAGTATGGTTAACACTAATTTGAATGATCAAGCTCCAGTGATAGTGTGGTGGAAACTTATATGGTTTTCCCACTGCATTCCCAAACACTCCTTCATTGTTTGGTTGGCTATGCAGGACAAGTGGAGTACTCAAGACAAATTTAAAAAGTGGGGTGACTGTGCAGTTAATAGATGTGTTCTATGCTACAATGACTGTGAAGACCTTAATCATTTACTTTTCAAGTGCTCTTTTGCTAAAGAATTATGGAACAAGGTTACTGTTATTGCTGATATCCACACTAACAGTTTGGACTTGAATGAAATTTTCCATACTCTAATTAGTAATGGAAATGGCAGCAATATAAGGAGCATCATCAGGAGACTTGCTTTTGCTGCAAGTATATACAACATATGGCAAGAAAGAAATGAAAGGATTTTTAAAGAGTCAAAGATGAGTTGTGATGAAGTGTTTAAGAATATGGTGGAAATGATTAAAAACAAGTTGATTGGAATCACTGTCAAAGATAGTCTTGCAGTTAGAGACATTGAAAGAAGATGGGCAATTACTTGTAAAAAGATTCATTCTAGAAAGAATTCTATGAAGTAAGGAGTAAGTAAAGATTCTATTCTGGAATGTGAGGCTGCAGCAGTCTTGTATTGATTCAGGGGTGTTTGGATCTTGGTGATTTGTCTTTCTTGTCTATTTCTGAGACCTAGAAAGCTTTTATGCAGGCCATACATGGGTTAAGTTCCTTGTATCTTGGAGTTCTTCTGGAGTGACTATACCTTTCTAAACCTTATAGTCTTTCTTAATTGGCATTGGGGGGGATTAAGATTAGCTTTGTTGGCTTGTAAGGAGGCCTGTTTAAGAAGAATGTACCATAAGGAAGGGCTTTCCTGTGTGAAGGGTAATGGCCTAGGTGTAGCAGTGTATGTTGGGTGGTTCTGGCCATCAAATACTCTGTTAATTAGAGGCTAGGATGGTTCTATTTTGGAGGAGTGTGTTCCTGGCATAGTGATGCCCTATTCTCTTAGTCTCTTGATCCAATCAATGAGGATGTATCTATTGTTTGGTGTTAGAGACTTATGATGGGGAAATGTAGATATTGCTGGTATAGCCTTCTAAAATAGTGTGAATGGGTGGCTATTCCTCTCTTGGTGATGCATGACCCTTTCATCTCAAGTCATTGTGGTTACACGTTGAATGACTTGTGGATGTGAGGTG
This sequence comes from Tanacetum coccineum, assembly GCA_026074375.1. Taxonomy (NCBI): domain Eukaryota; kingdom Viridiplantae; phylum Streptophyta; class Magnoliopsida; order Asterales; family Asteraceae; genus Tanacetum; species Tanacetum coccineum. The sequence continues at coordinate 16,065 of BQNB010006638.1, read as the reverse complement.
TTGGGAAATGTAGGCAAGGAGGAATGGTCTTTTGGTGCATCAAGGTGAAGATGTAAAGGTTCTTGCTAGCCTGAATTCTAAACAAATTAGTTTTACATCTGGTTGGTTTGTTTTAGTCTTCCCAGTCTAGCAACTTTGTCTGAGATATAGTCTTTGTTATCAGAGATCTCTTTGTTTGTTGTTAGACTTAATCTGTTGTATTCAGTATCTTGTTTTTTTAGTTTGCTATGGTTTTAGGCTTGTCTGATTCCTAGTATTGGTTGTAATTTGGTTCTATGTTATTAACAACATCCTCACCTTTGCACCAAAAAAATATCTTTCATTAATTTGGGCTACTTATGAGTACTTGCTTTTCTTCTCGACTTTCAGGTTGATGTCGGAATCATCACTTGCTTCGACCAAAGAAAAGAAACTATTTGGCAGATAGTGGTTTGTAACTGTGGTACGATATTCCATCATATTTTCCGTAAGCTTTATGTTTTTCTTTTGCAGATATAGAAGTCGTCTTTCATGAAGGAGATGGAAGAGAGCAGCTCATGTGAAAGAAGGAAGAAAGTGTGTGATGGGCCGTTACAAGTAATGCTTTCATTCTTTATTATAATCCCTTTTTGTAACATCCCATTTATCATCATGTAACACCAAAATTTGTAACGGTTATTCTTAACTACTTTATATTGTATTTAGGACTTTCTATAAAAATAAGTTTAAAAAAATTAAGACAAAAAACATTACCTAAAAAGGAAATTAACAAATTAGTATAGGTTTGTTTTACTTTTGCTATGGAATCAATACATACACATATAATTAAAATCCTAAAAATTTATGTGTTATTAAAAGTATGGGTCGTTACAAGTAATGCTTTCATTGCTTATTATAATCCCTCTTGTAACATCCCATTTATCATCATGAAATCTCAAAACTTGTAATGGTTATATTAATGATAAATAAGTGATGATAAATAAGTGATTTAATGGGAAATATGTGTAACCATCATATCAATATTTATAACATATAAAACTGAAAAAAGGTTATTAATATACATTAAAATGTGAGTTATAAGATCTAAATATTAATGTAAAAAACTCACGGTTTATGAAAGAATAAAAAAACTACAACACAAACTAAGCATACTTCACACACAATAGATTCAGCCATCCAAGATTCTTTCGGCCCTTGAAGATCGCCCAGTCCCTCACTGGAAAATTTAATTATACGGAATCCGTCCCCGCAACACGCGGGTACCCATCTATTTTAACTTATGTTTCAAAGATGCTATTTATGTTCCCTTCTTTCGTTTAGACCTTACGTTTATTTTGGATATGAAATACGTTGCATTGTTATTGCTTAAAGTTATTTTAGTTTAAAATATCATTCATTTGTACAGTTGTTAAAAAAACGTTTAATCGAATAACATTTGATCGTCGCAAAATATAGTCACATGGTACCCGTCGTCGCATTGCGCGGGTACCCTGCTAGTTATGGTAAATGTGTTTGTTGCCTGCCACATCAACTACACATTAACAAAAAACACTCATTTTATTTTTTTCTCAACTTTTCCTCAACCATTGCAGTAGTCTCTTTCTTTTCCATTAACTATTTTTTTATCATTTAAAAATACCTACAAAACACAAATAATAACTCACAACATAATAAATAATTATTTCTCTCTCTTATAAAAGTGTTTCTTTCTTACAACGAGACATTCAGACCCGTGCGATGCACACGGGTTGTATCTAAGTATTTATTGCATAATGATTCTGTGAATGGTTGATGTGTTACAAATATTAAAGTCGACAAAATGAAAGGGAAGATACAACTGCAGTTGGAATAACTATTACGAACTACATGGCAACATATACCTTAATACTGATAACATATGCCAATTGAATGATATCAATAACTGATTGCATTTTACACGTGCTTAGAAAAATCAAGTGTCTATAACAAAACATGAACAAAAGCAGTCACACATTGTTCCCTTGCGGCACTCGTTACCACATGTTCATTTGCAACCTGACATGATCAAAAAATGTTGTTGCAGGTTGACGGTGTCGACGTCTCATTTTATAAAAGACCTTATACTAAACGCAAGAAATGGTTCTTTATCCCCTGTTAATGCATCTGCAAATTGTCCTTTGTCCCCGCTCAAATTGCAAGATAAAGAAACCACTGTTTAAGATTTTCCGGGAAAAAATCAAATTATACGCTACAATATATTCTGGCAGGACACTTTAAAACACCTGGAATTATAAATAAAATGTTATGAAAAAATAATATTTCAATGAACACGGCATATATTAATAGCTGTGAATGTTACGAAAAATTAAGGGTACCTTTTTCCCTCGCGGCACTCGTTACCACATGTTCATTTGCAACCCGACATGATCAAAAAATGTTGTTGCAGGTTGACGGTGTTGACGTCCCGTTTTATAAAAGACCTTCTACTAAACGCAAGAAATGGTTCTTTATCCCCTGTTAATGCATCTGCAAATTGTCCTTTGTCCCCGCTCAAATTGCAAGATAAAGAAACCCCTGTTTAAGATTTTCTAGAAAAAAAATCAAATTATATGCTACAATATATTATGGCAGGACACTTTAAAACACCTGGAATTATAAATAAAATGTTATGAAAAAATAAGATTTCAATGAACACGACATATATTAATAGCTGTGAATGTTACAAAAAATTGAGGGTTATCGCGAACATTACATCAAGGTAATGCCTGCAATGAAAAAAAGGCACCAAGGTGCTTAGTTTCCTAAATGTGGTATGTACTTGTCTCGATTTCATTCTCTTGAAGGCCTCTAGCCACCCCAAAATCCGATATTCTCGGTTTCAGATGTGCATCAACTAAATTGTCCCTTGCTTTCATGTATTTGTAAACTATGGCTAATCTTGAGTAGTCTTGGAGAAATATCATGTTCTTTCTGATAAAAACCATTTCCACATTTAATCCCATATAGATTGAAGAAAGGAAATGCAAGTAGTTTATATACAAATATTTGCTAAATTAAGGCAATTAGGGGATACAAATATCAGGTTCGAGAACATGTAATGGCTTATTATCTTGATAAGTCTCTAGGTAAGACTGACTATCCAAGCAGTATCGAAGAAGGATTCCGAGGTAGAACAAAAGGACACCAAAGAGAAACAATAAAATTCATTTCAAAATTGCTAATCGAGTTTTGTAAATTTATATTGTGTGATATGTGCTACTTTTTTCTGGTGCTTTTAATTTCTTCAAGTTAGATTGATTATCATTTTGTCTATATGTGTTTTTATATTCTCATAACCTTGTACAAACTTATTCTCATATAAAAACACAGAATCTGTAGATGAAAGGGTCAAAAGCTGAGAAAAATTGACTACACACAGATCTATGGTAGTATGTGTTCTTGTGTCGCATTATTCTGTTTATCTAATCATTTATGCAACCCGTACTATTACACCTAATTATTGCTAGATGACACGATAAATGAATTTATCACCTTCAGTTCATTATACGCATCAAAGTACTGCGGATATCTTCCTCCACGGCCACCAAAAGCTTCTTGCCACGTATCTATCAATATTAGAATCTTTTCTCGTACATTTAAATCTGGATGCATATGGAAATTCTTAATGTTACAAAACGACACAAAACATCGTACCAAAAAAGAACCAAAATGATGCACAACTAACAACATATATTGCACCTTTTTCTTCACTATTTTAACCATATCACGCAAGATGTCCCGCTCTATGATTTGCTGAAATACATTCTCCCCGTAATTCTTACTCAAAGTTTCCAATACCTAAATCGAAGCTCAACAGAATAAGATCAAGTAACATTCAAAATATTCAAATAAATAACAATCATGAAGAACGAAATGAAGTACATACGAAAAGTGAAAGTAGTTGTATTTTTGGACTTTTGCTTCCTAGACGCTTCTTTGGTGTCTTGATTGCATCTTTTGCTTGTCTACAAATCAAGATGTCAAATACAAACTAAGTTACCAATAAGCGGCATAGCTTTCCCAAAAAATCTAAACTTTCATGGGTTGCCTTTGGCATCGCGTTTTAAAGTTAACTTTCAAAATGCAACAGGTGTTTGGGATTGCTTATTTTTTTAAATAGCTGTTTGAAGTTGGTTATCTGAAACGACTTATTTCACTCAAAAAATCATATAAGCAATTTTGATAAGCATCAAGTAAATGTATATGGTGGTGAAATATATATCATACCTTGGATCTATATAGATAAGATCACATAGCTTAATATTTATAACCCAGTCTAGACCTCTCAACTTTTGACCCATTCATCTACAGATTCTGTGGTAGTAACTCGAGCATCCTGTTCAACAGATTTGCGAGCACGAAATTCACCAACTAAATAAAAATTACTCAAAAGAAAACCTATAAAATTACTAATCATTTCATCAAACACTATGGATATGATCTATAAAATAGTTCATAAAATTCATAAGCAACATAACTAATCTACTATTATAAAAGATAAAACAAACACGCCTAATGGGAGGCTGGATAAATCAACCTGAAAGAAAGAAAGAAAATCCACTTAGACATGTGTATCGCTTCAGCCCCCCCAAGTATGGGAGTTTATGGGTCGAATAAAACAAAGAGCTCTTCAATGCTTAAAGGTTTGGAGAGAGAGGAAGAAGAAGAGATAGGAGTATTAAAGATAGAGAGAAGAAGAACAAGATAACCACATGAACCTTCCACATTCATATTGAATAGCTGAATACAGGTTTAAGCTTTTAATAGATATAACCCCATTAAATTAAGGGGCTGTATCTTTTAGTATAATAGATAGATGTCAGATTCTCTCTTCTTAGAGGGATATGTATGGTGAAGAGCTCAAGCTCCTCATTTGGGTTCCACGTAGAGGTGCATAAACCGGTTAACCAGTTTTGATTTCGGTTTCGGCTTGGTCATCACGAACCGGTTTCGGTCAACAAACCGATCAAAACCAGTTTGGCCGGTTAACCGGTTCGGTTTGAAACCGGTCGAGGGGAGAAAAAACCCAAACCGTTCAAACCGGTTCCAAATCGGTTCCCAAACTGGTTTGGCCGGTTAACCGGTTTTTGGTTTATTTTTTTTTTGTTTTTTGTGGTTTTACACGTAATAAACTGAATAAACTTCAACTTTTATATAATAGAAACCATAATACATCGGAATTCAAAAAGCTAATCGGACATAGTCAAATCAAACTCTTCTCCTCCGAAACCGGATCCGTTGGACCTAGCTTCGCTAGCAACTTCATCTAGTGCGATTTCTTCATCGAAAAGTGGTGTCGCCTCATTTTCTTGCACCTCTTCTTCAAAGTCTAGGGCCTTTTCAAGATTTGATGTGTGTTGAATTCGTTTGGTTGCGTCCAAGTGATCCTTTAGACACATACACATCTCCAAGGACGCCGGTGTGAGCCTTGTTCTTAGGATTGACAACACCTTTCCACTTGTTGAAAAATCGAATTCGAAAGTTACCGAAGTAGCTTGTACACTTTTTTATCCATGGCCATTCGGGATATAACGGGAAAGTTTGATTCCTTTACTTTCCAAAAACTCAAGACATCAAAACCTGCAAACTCATGAGGCTGAAGATGTTGGATAAAATCTTCATTCATATACCTCTCATATTCGGAGGTCGTCGAACGATCATTCCTTGCCCGTTTGTTGGATTTTTCTTTCAACATGTTAAACAAGTTAGTTACCGGATTCCCTAAAGAATGCGACCTCGATGTAGAAGCCGCACCCGCTGATTGAGTTAGGTTACCATATTTCATATAATAAATATTATACAAACCTTTCAAATAGTCGTTGAACCATTGTTTTGCCTTAGATGAGAATTGGTCGTCAAAACACTCCAAATTAGTCGAAATCATCTCAATAAGTAACTATACCCCGCTTATATTAAAGCATGTATTTAAGCAGTCGCACAAGTAATTAAACGTGGCATTTTTTAAAAATATTTCTTAAGCTTTTTTTTTCATTGGTTTAACCATACTTGAATATATACCACCATTAAGTTCAAATTCGCTTAGTTTGTTACACATGAAGAATATTTGTTGAAGGACCAATAGGGATGTTGGATAATAAACCCCCGATAATATTTTTGTGGCATTGCTAAACACTTCAAGTAATCGGGTAATATTTTCAATGGTAACCCAATTTTTAATCGGAAATGGATTAAACCTACCCTTATCGGCCAAAAGCCCATGAAAATATATCAAAGAATCTTTTTGTTTTAGACCACATTGGAACATATGATAAGTGGAATTCCATCTTTTCAAAATGTCCCAATTAGGTGATAAACAAATTTTCTTCGCTTGTCTACACAACCTAATATAGTCTTGATAGTTTTTAGCACCCGATTTAAAAATATCTTTTAACATTTGTTTAAAAGATTCTTTGATTGCATTTATTGCGGGCATCACTAAACCTTTTTGCACAACCAAGTTAATGATGTGTGCAACACATCGACTACGATAAAACCTACCGTTCATATGTGGACCGTATCTTAATGCACGTTTACCAATTGCTTTTGTATTGTTGCTAGCATTATCCAACGTGATTGACAAAATTTTATCTTCCAAATAAAAATTGACAAACACTTTTTTCAACATTCTAAATAAAGTGTCACCCGTGTTGGGAACCGAAAAGTATTCGAATGCAATGACCCGCTTCATCATTTGCCAAGTTATGGGCTCAATCTAATGTGGGGTAACACATAGGTAAGAATCAGGCAAACCATGAGGAGCAGACCAAACATGCGTTGTTATGTTGACACTAGCATTTAAATTAAGAAAACCATCAATTACTAGTTGTTTAGCCGCTACCCATAATTTCATTGCATCATGTTTTAGAGTAATGCGACTTACATGATTGTATTTTGGTTGGAGATGGTTTTGAAACACCATCGTCGTTTGAGCGTTGTCAAATTGTTTGAATGGTAAGCCTTGTTGAATCACCAAACCCGTGAATTGTTCATGAAGAACATCCGGATTGTACACAAAAACACTCCTATATCGAGCCATAGATGGTTGCCCCGCTTTCGGAACCGTCTAGAGTGCCTCACAATGCGGATGTATGATATGATTCCTCAATGTCGAGTTGGATCCCGACGACAAGAAACTAAAGTAATGCTTACATTAAGCCTTGGTCGAGTTGTTCGACATCTTGCATAGGTTGTAGTGTTGCCAAACCTCGGGGTTTTAGGTGGTTGTTAAAATTTGAAGAATCGTCGATGCACTTGAAGAACCAACACCGGTAGTAGTTGAACTGGATTGAGTTGCCATTAGTGAAAGAAATTCGGTTTTGCTTTGGAGAGTATTTTTTTTGCTTATGATTGTGAGTTGTGAAAGTTGTGATTGAATGTGTAACACAACCCCTCTACTTATACTTAAATAAAATGGCAAAATGACAAACATTACACTCAAAAAGTCAGAAAACACTTGATGTGTTGTCGTGTAGGTTGTTTTTATTGATTATCAAGTTTTAAATTTATATTTAGCCGACTTATCCTAAAACAACACTTTAACGGGCAGTGTACCCGATCAAGTTGGAGTTTCGTGGTAAGTAGGGTGTCGAACACTAAGAGCGAGAAAGTTAACCTTATATTCTATCAGTATTTTAATCTAATTAATTTGTCTATTTAATTCTGTGTTATTTCTAATTAATGTCAAACATATGCTAAACCTATTTCTAATGATAAGGGGGTTTTCAGCCTGAGAGACTGGCACAGGTTTGGTGGTGACTTAAATCAATTCTAAACACAATAATCACGTAAGAAGATAAACAGAAGATAAAAGAGCGGTCTAGCTAAATAATAGAAAACTGTATTAGCCATATTAAATCTGATTAAATGCTGGTTTGTTTGTTTAGTGCAATGAGTGCTTATCTCGAGGCGGCATATCATTCTTAAGACTTAGGCGGTACTTCTTCCTAAGACCTAGACACGTTGAATCCTGTCACAATTAACGCATCCGCATAAAGCATCCTTTTAGTTTAATTATAATCTATCTTAGGGATTAAAGCAATGTGATCTTGTTAAACCCTAGCCCATCAGAACTTTACCCACTTACTGCTTGAAGGCATTTTATATACTGGTAGTTTATTGTCCAAGTCTTTACCAATTGATTAAGAACGTACTTGTTGGTACGAAGGGTCACCTGCCAGTCCAACTAAGCTCACTAATATAAAGGCAAAGATAGGATATTATTTGTGATCCTATTGGTCCATATATATAAAACTCGATATGGAGAGCCATCACAGTATCTAGATCACTTAGTCAGTCTCACTAGACCCAGTTGGATGATGGTTCACATATTCAGGCACATAAACAAGTATGAGGTGATAAACATAATTAAACAATTAACGATAAATTAAGCAATCGAGATTAAACAAACCAAACATTGATTCTTCATTAAAATGGCTAATACCCAAGGGTATTAGCCCATAACCATTGTAATAATACAAGAATAATCAAACAACCAATGTAAACTAACCGAGTTAACGAACGATACCAAAAATTGAATGATTACAAGAGTATAGGAATTACACGGTGTCTTCTATGGAATTATGATCGATGCTTGACATTGGCTGCTCTTCTTTACTTCAAAAAATCGACTTTTATGTTTATGGTATAGAGAATATGATTAAGCACAATGAAAACTTGTTTTTGAGTCTTTTATTTATAGTCTCTGAAAATGAGTGGATACGCCGTATTGAGTGAGGTTAATACGGCGTATTGGGGTGAATTCCTTAGAGTGTGCGCTACGTTCACAATCAATTAGTAATAACTGTCTTCAATCACATTTAATGCAGGATCTTTGATTGTTTGACTAGCTGGATACGGCGTATGTATTCAGCAGGATACGCCGTATTGGGCATTGAACGTACGCGTTTTCTTGTGAAGTCCAGGCGCTGATACGCCGTATCTTCTTTGCTGGATACGGTGTATGTAGTCAGAAATAAGCGAATATCATCATTTAAGCTCCAAAATGTGCGCCTTTTAGCTTGTCTTCACAATGTACTCCATAATTACTGCATTTAATAACTTTAAGCAATTAAGTAACAATTCTTGCAATAATTATATAAAAATAGGTAATTTACTTGGGATAAATGATGCTATAAAAGTAACGTTATTTGATGTCATTAAATATCCCCCCACTTGAATCCTACTTGTCATCAAGTAAACTCTAGGAATTTATTAAAAATGTTTCCCAACCGAAGTTAAGGATTTTTCCTTTAAGCATTCTTTCATTTAATCACATGTACAAAACCAAGCACCTCACGAAATATAAGAAATGAAAATACTCAGATCACTCAACTAATCTAGGTGGTAACATTTAATAGGTACACTCATTTGCTCGGTCGTGATTAGTTTTCTATCATATGCTTGGCAATGATACACATCTCCACCACTAGAGCTAAGGAGTAACAAGTTCAAAAAGGTAAATTGAGTTAATAAGCTTAATAGGTTGGATCACTTCTATCTATACTCTACCGATACCAATATTCTAGAAAAGGTGACAAAGTCCATAACACACCCATAATGATGGGATAGAAAAATATGACTGCATTCAAATCTTAACTCGAATATGCTAAAGAGTAAGAATAGTATAGTGATTTAGAGTATGGATCTTCTAACTTTCATCAAAAGTAATAAACCAACAAGGTGGCTGAATCACACATACATGGCCGTAATGACAGAATAGACATGTATGACTCGATCACATCCTCGTTCGAGTAAAACCTAAGGTTAATTGTTATGAAAGGGAAATAAATTGTTGTTAAATAAAATTCACAAAACAAATAGATTAAGCCTGAACAAATAAGGTATATAGTTGCTAGTAACTTTCTCGACCGTTCCATGATAAAGACTCAGAAATATATATGCAAACGTCTCGATCATAGAATGACAACGACAACCTCAGTTGGCGTTCCCATAACGGTCAACTTCCCAAATCATCCATACTTATACATACTTTTACAAGACAAGTGGTGATATCGACCACTTTTATACAAAACTATACATCGTTGATTTTTTACCACATATCAACGAATAAACGGTCCTCCAAGTAATTTATCGGTTTAAGTCCAACGAACCGACTATCAATCCTTCCTTCTCTTTTTGCTGCGATTTTCTATTTTTTTCAACATAACAATACAATACGAATCTCGGTGTAATTTTACCGTCTTCACCATCATAGTTCATCTGGATAGTTTTCTTTAAACACTTCATCTTCGGACATGAAACATAATTGCGAAAGTAGCAAAATACACAAGTGTAACATTTCGTATTTTCAGGTCATTTTATGACATCATTCATTTTGTCATTTTTCACTATTTATTTTTTTCTCGTACGCGTTCGCTTTTAATTTTAAGTGTTAAGTTAAATCGCGTGAACTAAAAATCAACAACCAACGTAAACGGACACCAAACGAATTGAAGTTTTCGTCAAACAAGCAATATATTATTTTACGAAAGTAATAATTAACTTTTATTTAAAATTTTTTTTTATTTTTTATCGATACGTAAAGTGTAATGACGTTTCGCGATAAAATTGCGTTTATGGCACTAGATTCCCGTACCCCAAACTTTCTACGCTCAACAAATACTCCACATTTATACCCAATACATAAAAAATTACTCAACAACATCACATATATCTTCTTATTGCCGAATTTATGGCAAATGATGCAAAGATATAAGACAAGAATTCAACACTTAGTCTTGTACCATACCTCTTCATTAAAACCTAGCCATCACTTGTTCCTTGGACCAAAGACTTTGACCAAGGACTATGACTAACTTCCCTAAGACCCTCAACATGTCTCCTTGACTAAGTCTTGCACCATATATGCATGTATCTAGTGATGAGAAAAAAAACATACAAGTAAAACACTTACCAAAATCACAAAATCCCTTCCCTTTTTCTCTCTTTGAAGCCACAGCTCAAACACCCTCAATTAATAAATCCATAGCATTTTTCTACAACCCATACACACTTATACACATCCATCCTAAGATATTCTAAGGTATTTCCAAGCATTGGCTAAGCATTTTCAAGTGATTATCAAGTAAAAAGGAAGCTAGGGTTTTATTAAGAAAACAAGGGTTTTCTTGGTTATAATTTTGGGTTTAAAGTCTAAACAAGGGTTTAGCACTTATGTGTCATCATCCTACATCACCCCATTAAGGTTATCTTAAGCCCTTAACTTTTCATTTATATGATTATATGCATATGTGATGTTTATATAGTAAAATCACCACTTAGGACTTTTGAATATGTAAAAAGGGTTTTTACTAATGTCTATGAATTTAAGCACTTTTCCTTATGTCCATATGGTTATATATATCATAGGATAAATGACTTAAAAGATAATGTAAACATGTTTGTTTTAAATATAAAGCATGATTATGTAAAAATTGGTTTATAAGTTAGTAAACAAACTCTTTATAAATGAACACACATTGACCAATAAAAGGGTGTATTTTAATTCGACCACTCCATACAGATAGGGTTAGACATTATATAAAATTAATACCCCTCGGACGATTCCAAAAAAGGTAAGAAACGTGTCAAACGATAAAAACGAAAAAGTAACTAAAAACGAATGATACGTTAATTTAACGGAGTTAATAAAATAACTTTTATAAAACTTAAATCCAAACAGCTGTTTGATAATTTTACAACAAATAATACATATATTTAAGGATTCCCAAAATGATAAGAATCGTAAATTTTTCAATTAATATACGAATTAAAGTTATGATTTCGCGTGGTTATGGCGTAATTAAAAGTTTATAAAAAAAATAATTTTATAAACTATGACATTAAATCATCTATACATGACAGAAGTTATTTAATTTTGTAAACCTATAAATTGGATAGGATTTTTCAATAACGAGAACGTCCTCGAAAGAACACTAAAAACGGAGCTATAAACTAATAAAATACGAACATAACGGGTTTTACTACGATAAAAATATATAAATGAAAACTCACGTCTGATGTGAACTAATAAAGTTACTTGTTCACTACAGAGGGTCAAATATTGAAAAAGTCAAATTATAAACTCATCCTAATACGAAAAGATGGCATAAGAAAACGTCAAAATCGGGCTAAAACGCAAAAGTTCTGCTAGTTTTACAAAAACGATAAAATAAAAAAACGTTTTTACTTATCAAACTTAAATTTTACAAAACCATTAGTTGGTGATTGAACTAAATAGAATTATTTGTGGTTATCAAGTGCTCTCTTACTAATATTACTAGGGAGTGTTCATAATGATGCCCTGCTTTCGGATGCGTATCGACGAGTTGTTGGATTTACGAGTTAAAGTGCCTAACTCCCTCGAACGTCAGTCATGACCTCTTAAATTATGATAGCCCGAACGATAGTACTAGTGTAACAACAATAAGAATATATTCAATTACTCGGACACACTTATACGACCTATGAAATTAGGTTCCATATTCGAATGTTTTTCGTGACGCAATTTCTGTTATATCCCGTCGATCATTATTTCCTAAGGTGTGATTTCATAGCACCCCTTTTTACTTGTTTTAAAAACTGTTTTGGGGAGAATACATGCTCTTTTACAAACTTTATACTTTACTAGAGTACAATTACCTTCAATACTTTGTGATTCATAGTCTCCGCTTTTCAATCTTTTCACAATGTTTTAATAAACCCGCCGAGGGGACTACATGTCTCGTTTTACAAAGTGAACTTATTGTTTCTACAATGTAAGCATTACAGATTATTTTTACTAAGCTTTGATTTTGTTTTACTACATGATTTGAGATCGTGAATACCAATATTTGAAAACTCGTGAATTATTTAGGCATGATTGTTTACTAAACGGACACAAGTTGTTTTTTCAAAGTGAAGTCTATCCCAGAGTACTCGGTAGGCTGATTATTAATCCTAAGTATACCTTATTGCCGTGAAGTCCCTACTGATCATAGAACCGTACAATTGCTATATAGTGAGGCGCTGGTGTTATGGATAGATCTTATCGGGACTTGACAATCCCCAACCTTTCCTTGGGATCACTAGTTTGATCAGTGCATTGAACATTTAGAGGTGTCCGTGAGTTGCAAGCATCCTATATTACTTTTGTGGGACATTCCAATCTATTGATGTGAAGTACGTTAAGGCTTCGGTGACATGAGCTTAGGAGCAATAATACCGAAAGTGTTTGGACAAGATAAAATGTGTTTCTTCGTCTACCGCTTACTTGTTTTGACTTCGGAAAACGTTACTTAGTCCCACCATTACTTCGATCTTTGTGTCCACTACTGGAACATTACTAAAAAATTTATTAATCACTACTATGGATTTTGGAAATAACACTTTTTAAATGTTGAAACGCTACTTTTCTTTCTTCTGAAATGTTCCTTAAATTATTTCAACTACTGCTTTTTACGTACTTGTTCAAATTGCTAGTCCAAAGAGGCCAAACTGCTACTAGATCCTGACCAAACCACCATTGGTGTGTGTTTAATTACACATACCTTTTACCTTTAAAAACGAGCTAAAATAACCAAAAACGGACTTAAAATACCAAAAATATGCTTGTTTTGCTAATTGTGTTGTGCAGGAACGGATATCTAAGAAAAAGATGAAAAACGAAGCCAAAATGACCAACAAAACCAGACTCGGAATGGAAAACAGGAAAAGACAAAGTCAAAGTCCAAGCCCAAGCCTGAAAAAGTCAACCCAAGTCAACCCAAGTCAACCCCGACAAATCCAAAAGTCAACATGTGAAGAAAAATAAGTTTGAGGGTTAAAATTGCCAAACCCTAAACTTATATTTATAAGAGAAAAAAGAAGAAAAAGAAAAGAAGGGTGCAAACTGCCAATATGGAAAAGATATACTCCAAGGGGCCATTCTGCCAAAGTCCCTAACTTATAACCACCAAGGACGGTTGATGCAAAGAGTGTTATAACTTTTGGGGACTATTTCTGCCAAGTCCCCAAAAGTTATTTAACCACAAGGACCATGGATGCAATGAAGGTTATAACCATGAGGGGCCATTTGTGCCAATTCCCCAAACACATCCCCTGTCACCCCCAACCTTTATAAAACTTTTTCCCGCCCATTTCAACTCCCAACGAACTCACGGGTTAGCCACCCCCGTTTTATCCTGCAAACCCAATTCCACCATGGTCAAACCTCTCCCCCCTCCTCCACTAAACTTTCCCAGCTGTAAGATTGCCAAGTTGGCAATCCCACAACTCCCCAAGCATGATTCAACGGCTCGGATGGCTTCTAAGGAAACCCAAGAAAGATTGAAGGCCAGGATTTGTTTGCTTTTCCCCCTCACACAACAAACACAACCCTTTTGTTGTGTCTACAAAGAAACACAAGTGCAAGAGGACAAGAAGTGAAGACTAGTCGAATTTTTTCCTATATAAATCAATGTAAAGCCATAGTGGCTGTATGTAGTTTTTAAGTTAGTTTTTAAGTTAGTTTTACAAGTAGCATTTTAGTTTTAAGTTAAGTTTTTAAAGTTTAAAGTTCTTTGTACTTGTGTTCTTGTTTAATGAAAATTCAGTGAAGTTTTTTACTTGTGTTCTAAGTGTCAAGTGTCTTAAAATCTTTTAAGTATTTCATTTTTCTTATCTTATAATCTGTTGTTAAAAACTTCTAAACAAAAGTTAAGGGAAAATCAAAAGGGTGGACAAGTTACTGTTGGATTGATTAAAAGCATGGATGAATAAGCTGATTTGGATGGCTTATTGGGTTTTAGCTTAGTTAAGCTTAATTATAAGCTGGGTAGGAAACTTAGAGCTTATTAGGTTAAAAAGATCCTTTTTGACAAAAGGATCAAAGGTACATTTTCTTTCAATTTTTGCTTATTTACTGTAGCAATACTTTAGATCTAATACGATCTTTCTTTTTTGGCCTCCTTGCAGGTCACGTGTTTGTAGAAGGTGGCAAAACATTTGGCACATTACATTTTATGTTCCATGCTTCAACATCTCTGACTAGGTAAATTGAGTTTGCATATGTGCTTTTATATGTTGTTTTTGAACCAATGTTCTGCCCAAACACCCAAGTATGTGTATCCCTTATTAGTCGAAACTGCTATTACGTGACTACAAGGCAAGCCTGATAGTTTCCATCTACGGCAAGTGCATGTACGACTACGCAGATCAACAGTGTAGCTTATCTCTTTGGCAACAACTTGGTATGTTGTAGAATTGATACCGTGTACACTAAAAACAAAACTTATTCTAATCCTATATGCCACTTTAGCAGCCGCCCAGGGTGTAAGTTCATGTTCATCAACATCTAGCCATATTAAAAATGAATTTTATTAAACGAATATATCAAATAATATTATAAATAACAGGATGCGATGCATACCTCCTTCGTATCTTCTTTCATAATACCATCTTTGTAGCAAAGCTCGAAAGAATTCCATCAAGTGTGTAACTGGCAATTTACATGCTCTTCGACTTAATGAATTAACCGACTCTGCACTATTTGATGTTAGATAGTTGTAACAATTTGCCGGAAAGTGAGCCCTTGACCACCTTGTGAATCCTGCTTTAACGAGTTTCGCATATGCCGTGGGTATTGCACTCTAAATATAATCCATACACTCATTAAAAGCCTCTGTAGTGTAAGCCTTGCAAGCCTCCTAATACACCGCTTTATGTCTTTCTTTTTTTATTGCTGCATTCATCATTAAATGACGACAACAAAAACCATAAAAGGCATTTAGGAATACTTTTTTACAGATTCAAGAATTGCTGGGTGTGTATCAGATATGATAGATAACTTTGGCTTTTGACTAATGTAAGCTTTCAACTCTTCCAAAAACCATGTCCAACCATCACCGTCCTCACCTTGACATATGCCAAATGCGATGGGTAAAGTTTGGTTGTTACCATCCATCCCTACAGCCAAAAGATTGACCCCATGGTAAAAGATTGACCCCATGGTAAACGTCATTCTTTAAGTGAGCACCATCAATAATAACCAGTGGTCTTAAATAATTCATGAAGCTATCAATCTGTGACAAAAAAAGGCATTGTTTGGTTAGT
>BQNB010006637.1:0-96741 GCA_026074375.1 Tanacetum coccineum | reverse complement strand
GAATCGTGCAATCGTAATCACTGGGGAGTTCTATCCATCGACACTGCCTCATATTGAGTTCTTTTTGGTCTAGGATATGTTGTAGGCTCTTATGATCAGTGAACACTACACATTTTGTGCCATATAAATAGTGCCTCCAGATATTTAGGGGCGAACACCACTGCTCCTAATTCTAGATCATGGGTGGTGTAGTTCTTCTTGTGAACTTTTAGTTGTCTAGAAGCATATGTAATAACCTTCGTTCTTTGCATTAGTACAGCACCTAGCCCTTTTATGGATGCATCACAATACACCACAAAATCATCACTACCTTCCGGTAGTGCTAGAATAGCTGCATTACATAGCTTCTATTTCCACAATTGAAAAGCTGATTCTTGTTCTTCGCCCCAATCAAACTTCTTGTCCTTCTACATCAGCTCAGTCATAGGCTTAGCTATTTTAGAGAATCCTTCGATGAATCTCCTATAGTAGCCAGCAAGACCTAATAATTGACGAATCTCCGAAGGGGTAGTAGGAGATGCCCAATTCTTAACAGCCTCGATTTTTGCTGGGTCCACGTGAATACCACTACTGTCAATCACGTGTCTAAGGAACTTTACTGTATTGTTCTAAAATTCACACTTGAAAATTTTGGCATACATCTCTTCCTGCTTCAGCAACTCCAAGATAATCTTCAGGTGCTCCTCGTGCTCTTTCTCGTTGCGGGAGTAGATTAGGATATCGTCAATGAACATAATTACAAACTTATCCAAGTATGGTTTGCACACACAATTCATTAGATCCATAAATACTGCAGGTGCGTTCGTCAAACCAAATGGCATCACTTGAAACTCATAGTGTCCGTATCGGGTTCTGAAAGTTGTCTTAGGGATATCTCCTTCTCTTACCCTTAACTGATGATAGCCTGACCTTAAGTCAATTTTGGAGTATATACTAGATCCTTGTAACTGATCAAATAAGTCATCGATCCTGGGAAATGGATAACGATTTTTCACTGTGAGTTTATTCAACTCACGATAATCGATACACATCCGGAAAGATCTATCTTTCTTCTTGACAAATAAGATCGGTGCTTCCCAGGGGGATGAACTTGGACGAATGAAACCTTTGTCAGAAAGTTCTTTTAGCTGTTTGACTAATTCTTTCATTTTAGTAGGTGCAAGACGGTATGGTGCGCGTGCGACAGGTGCAACTCCTGTATTAACTGGATATGAAATTCTACTTGGTGTGTTGGAGGTAATTTTCCAGCATACATACCTTGTCCTACTGTGAACACTCTTGCCGTTTCTGGGTGTTTGTTCGGATTGAAATTTCAAGTGTTGTTGGCGTTGCTGTTGTTGTAGTGGTTTCCGTTCCATTTCCGCTTGTCACCATAGTTTTCTCCTAACTCTTGCACCACTTGATACATCAATCCTTGAGCAATTTCAATTGCCTCATGCAAGTCCACTGGTTTGGATGAGGTCACATTCCCTTTGATGTTCAAAGGTAACCCTTCAATGTAACGTTCCAATAACCGGTTGGTGTTGGGCACCATTTTAGGACACAAAAGAATTAGTTCTTGAAAACGTTGATTATAGGCAGTAAGGTTTGTACCCTTCACCTTTAAATTCCACAGCTCATTTTCCATTTGTTTGACCTCGTTTCAAGGGCAATATTTTCGGATAAACATAGCTTTGAAATCATTCCAAGGCGTTGTATGAGCAGTATTTATAGTGACGGAACGAACATACACGTTCCACCAAGTTAAAGCACCATCTAATAATGTACTAGAAGCAAATTTTACTCTATCACCATCAGCAATGTTGCTTATTCCGAAATGTGATTCAAGCTTCTCAAACCATCAAGTTAGGCCTATGGCACCTTGAGTACCTCGAAAGTTTCCTTGCATGATTGCACGGAATTCCTTGTAGGTGCATGACTTGATTTAGGAAGAGTTAGACCTATGGTTGGTCTCTTCTTGGGTGCTTGCGGCATGAGGTACAACGGCAGCTGCGAGTGCTTCTGCTACTCGCGTAGCAATGATAGACTCGATGTTGTAATACATTGTTGTATATGTAAAGATAAACACATTATACCAAGCAGTATGTAATCTAAAATCAATGTTGTTATTACCCATAACCAAATTGTTTCCATTCATAATTCGAAATGCAAGAAAATACATTAACCAACTAGCTATGATAGACTTTATAACTTAGTGGTTGTAAAACAAAAGACGGAAATAAAACTAGTAGCGGTGGATCTGCTGGACTACGTTCTCGAATGCCTCAAGTCTTTTCTCTTGTGCCTTTTCTTGAGCATCTCTGGCAGGAAAATCCGCATGTTCACACCCTTGCCTAAATCGAGCGATCATCTCATCAACGGGGTCCTCTAGAGTATCTACCCTGACTCGGGGCTTCACATCCCAATTGGTCATGAAGAACTCCAACTCCTTAAGACAAGTAGTTGGATAGCTGTGCATGTCTTCGAGGATAGTGTGCAATTGATCCTCAAGGCGATTCATGCATATGGTCAGGACTATTTCTCCTCGGGATGTTACAACAATAGTCATAGGGTTCTCTTCAACCATTGTCCCGTAGGGTGGGATAGTAGCTAGAGTTCTCTCCTGCTGGGTGAAGTTTGTTTCAGAAATCATTTTCTAGTAAGTGACAATTTGGTGTGCAGATGGTGGTGACGGTGGTGGTGACTCAGGGTCATCTTGATAGTCATCAAGGTTAATAGCAGAAATTATAGCACATTCTGCGAAACTTGTTTCAAGGACGGGTATAACAGACATACGAGCGGTACGTCTAGGGTAAAATGATGGTGATGGTGAGGTAGGGAATCTCTCAGTAGAATGGCCTCTGGTATACACATAACGGAGTGTATTTGGAAATCTAGGAAATATTGTAGTAATGCTATCGGTGTACGTCAATTCATCTGAATATGACATGACACTGAGATAAAGAAAATATATAATGAGGATATAGATGTGTATCAAAATAAGTGTAATTCAAAACTGTTTATATCACATGTAACCCATATAAAGTATGTATGTTCTAAGTTTGTTTAGATCACATGTATCCCATATTATGTATATGTAGTTTCTTCGATTGTTGTTCCACATGTACCCCATGTTAAGTAAGCAGTAATAACGGATAGTAAAAATACGATAATCCTATTAAACAGATACGTAGTTATAGTATATAGCTACTTAATGCAACCTAGTTTTCTATAACCAAGAGCTCTGATACCAATCTATCACCCCCCCAAAATATTAGAGTATAATGGCAACCGAGGGCGTGTGACTTCATGATTATCGTATCTCAAGGTAATACAGAACGACCTCTATATGAGAATGTTTAGAAAATTAATCACTTGCATTAGAAAATAATACATTGTTTAAACATTGAGCGGAAGCATAAATCAACATGATAATATTTTTTTTAGATAGTACAAATGATCTTTAGATAGACTGTAAATGACTGCAGTGCATGAGACTTCAAATAGCATCTTCACTCTTTAAACTTAAGAAAATATTGCTAAAGCGTCAACATAAAGTTGGTGGGTTCATAGGTTTTTTTTAAGCAGAAATGTTTAGTGTTTATGAACCACAAGATTTTATCCACATGTGACAATATAACCCATTCAAAGTCACATAAAATGCATTACTATTATCTAAGCTCATGACACCGAAGCGTTAACATATACCAACAACGAATTGAATGCATGTGCATGTGCCTAATCCGGGACACCCGTAATCTGATTCAAATAAAACTATATTCGCTTGACTAATGTCAGTCCAAGACGAACAGGGACGTCAATCCCGATAGATCTATCCATAACATTCGCGCATACAAATAATTAACGGCTCATGATAGTAAGCAAATAGAAACTTTGGATTAATTGTACTTGTGTTCGCACATTTGAAATAAGCAATGTCTCACCCCAAAAGATAATTTAAAACACTAAGATAGGGGCTTGGTATGTGCTTAATTACACATACCACTTTCTATTAAAACCAGACTTAAATGACAAAAAACGTACCAAAAATACATTGTATGTGTATGTTTTCATCTATATTGTGCAGGAAATGGATATCCGACAAAAGGACGAAAAACGAAGCCAAAAACGACAAAACTAAGCACGGAATGGAAGAGCGTGAAAAAGTCAACCAAAGTCAACCCTAAAAAAGTCAATAGTCAAAGGCGAGGCCAAAACCGAAGAAACACTTAATGGGCCCACCCGCACCCATCTAATGGGCCGGGTCAGCCCATTAGTGCATTTATATCAAGACTTATACAAAGAAAAAGCACAAAGTCTTATAAAGGCCCAAAATCCCTTATATACAAACACGGCCCAAAGCAAAAGTCTAAAAGGACCATACGTGCAAACAAACAACACACCTCCGAGGAGCATTCTTGCCATCCATTCATAAACTTTAACACCACAAGGACTTACCATGCTAACAAACATATCACTATGGGGGACTAAACCTGTAAAACCCTCAAACATTTACCCAGTTTAACATAAACCAATTTTTCCCGCCATTGCCCTGCACCCTTCCCTGTCACTTTCTCACCTCAATCACTGTTCACACCACAACAGAAACTTCACTCTCAGTCACACCCCCACCTCACTACACTCCAACACACGCTGGCAATCCCTTACAACATCATTTGTTAGAGGAAGATGACAACATGATCAAGGGTTTTGATTGATTGACTTTGGGACCAAGCAAAATGGAAGGCCAAGATTGCTTTGAAGACTTTCTCTCACACAACAAGTACAAAGCTTGACTTCTCTCTGCAAAGAAACATAAGAAGACCTAGAACATTTAGTATAAATAGGGCACTAGTATAGCTTATTGAGCTTTTGTTGAATTTTTGTGTTAAGTCCATTAATCACTGGTACAAAAATAGGATTTCATCACACATGCTGTTTTTTGAATGGCCACAGAGTTAGATATTTATGTGACTAAATGTACCAGGATAAAATAAACAGCCACACTTGAACTCATTTTGTGTGACCATTTTGGAATTTCATTGTCACACATTTGAATATTTACGTGACTAAAGGTAACTGGTAATTTTTGTTGATTATTTAGTCACTTATAACTTGGGACGTATGACATATACAAATAAGTTTGAAACATTAGTCACACTATATATATACATATGTGACAAATATATGTCACATAATTAAACAGTGTGACAAAATCTATATATGGTCACATGAAGTAATTATGTATATGGCTAAATCATATAGTCAAGTTTGTCACACATTATTTTTTGCTGAATATTTAGCCAGATGTGAATTTTGAAATGTTTGACAACTAAAAGTAAGTTTGAAGCATTAGTCACGATATACATTTAAAAGTGACAAATATATGTCACACGCTTGAACAGTTTGACCAAATATCATATATGGTCACACTAAACCATAGACATACAAACGTTTATTCTTAAACACTAAAAGTTTATGAATTTTCAATCTCCCGCTTTGTTTTTTCTAAGGCTCCCGCCCCCTTTCTCCAAAAAATCAAAAGCCGCTTCTTTACCAAAAGAAATTCAACACCCGCTTCTTTACGTTTCATTTCAACCTTTAACACAACACCTCATTTACCAAACATCCCCTAACCGTAACCGGCTTCTTCATCACAGCCGTTCTCCTCACTAGCGTAATTTCTCAATTAACCAACACCATTTCTTTTAGTTAATTTATCTTATTCAGGTTATTCCCGATTCATATATTTTTTTCTTTTAAATTTAAATTTATTTATTTCCTATCAGTTTGCTCTTTGTGACTGTTTGAGATACGATTTTAACATAATGATTGATTGTGTTTCTACATTTCTTAATAATTAATTTATGAGTTTTTTATTTAATGGAATAAGCAGTGCTTGATAAATTGTTTATGTCAAATTCAGAGTGATTGCATAAGCTAAACAATCCCTCTTTTTATACATATTATTATTATAAGTTGTGTTTGATAATTTTGGTTGGTCATGTAGGACTGCTACTTACCAGGTTCATGGAAGGCTTTTTCTTTTTTGGATAATTTTGGTTCCATTCTTGGCTTGTTGTAGTCTTTGTTCTTTATCATTTTGTTTCATTATGCTTCTTTAGGTTGATTAGTTGGGTTTGTTTTGTTGGTCCTTCTCACTTTTACTTAGATTGATTAGTTGGGTGGGGGGGGGGGGGGGGGATGCCTTGTATTGTATCATTTGTACTCTTGTTTTGGTTCTATAAATTTGTTGCCTTCTCAAAAAAGTATAAATTGTGTTTGAAGTTGTCTTTATTTTAAACCCTCATATTTAGGTTAGTGTTGGGATGTAGTTACACATTTGCGGCTTTTTAAAGGGATGTATGATGTTGCTTATTGAATAAACATGTATAGGTGATGTTTGGGATTGCGTTTTTAAGCGGCTTAAAGCTTATATAGGGGCGGTTGGTATTGCTTCGTGAACATGCTTATATAGAGACCAACGGTACATACATTCTTTACTGAAATCACCACGGCTTCCGTTTTGTGACTTTGCAACATAGTGTAGTTTATGTTTTTTACTAATATTTGCTTACATAAGTTGCTCTGATTTGGTCTCTTTGAGGCTTGAGTTGTGACGATCTAAGATAAGATGCCAAACACCATGAATAATACTTTATGTAATGTAAAGAATAGGCATATGTCATACAATGCTAATGAAAATAACATCGTCAAAGCGTTAATACAACAAAGCAATAGGTGTGGTGGATTTTTATTAGTTTTATGTTAACTGATGATGCAAAGCAATAAATAACGTGTGTGTCATGGCTTAAGTGATTTTATAAGTTATTGCAGGTATTATTCTGAAAGCCTAATGTGATCTATGAATGTTTTGGGCCATTTGGCTCTGTTTTCTCTTTAATGAGAATTATGAATGAGGTTATATTGTTCATATTATTATCCATCAGTTGAAACTCGTCCAATGTGAATTTTTATTTAACAGTTTGGATTATTAGTTGTACCAATATGTATTTGTAATCCTATTTAGCACTTCAAATATAAATAAAAGAAAAAGAAAGTAAAAATTGCTTTGGTTTTTCTGTGATGGCAGGTTGTTGTGTTGTGTTTAATCTGTGGCTTTTATTTTATCTCCAATAATTGCAGGCAATTTTGGCAAGTAGCTCAGAAGTGCCATCAGTATTAGAGTTCTTGCAGCGGAGGAAATTAGAAGCAAAGAAGGTAAGTATGTCAGTGATAAATAACCAAACTAGTAATGCCTTCAAGTTGAATAAAGTAAATACACATCAAATGGTTTCAATTAAGAAATACAGAGGTGGAGTTTATAACCATTCACTCTGATTGGGGTTGCAGTATTATCTTAACTGGTCAAACGGGTTATCAAATGGGTAGAAAGTCGCCCTGAAGTGTATTATAATACGTATGTACATGGGCGTGAATGCGTGATAGTAAAAGAATATGGTGTATTTGGTTAGTCTAATTGATTGAGATTCAATTAATAAAGTCTTAGGATTTGAGAGGCTTTTTATTTTTAACATGTTATGTAAAGTTCTTCCTTAGCATTATAATTGGTTGACTGTTTAATTTTGATTTTTTTAGGCTTTAAACTCATCTGATAAGACAAAGCTAAAGGTCAGGAAGTTGCAGCATCAGAGTTCTCACATTTGAACCACTCGCTCTCTCATCGACCCGTCTCTGTCAAACCAGATATCAGCAAAGCATCATCCGCTGGTGGAAAACTTCACATTCTAAAACCATCATGTGAAAGGAATGGTATCACTCCAACCCCAAAGGAAAGCTTGAGTCCAACAAGTGGTAGTAAAGTACCAAATAGCCCTCTTACAGGTGAATATAACCGGTGTTAAAAAATACCCGCATGACCTGACTTAAAAATTGTACTAGTATATCACTATATCTTATTCTAACTATGATATTGTATTGGTCTGTGTAGATTGATTGTGAAGGCATCAGCTGACTGACTGATGGATGCTAAGAGACTAATGGCGAATTACGGGGTTAATGTGCTTCTTATAAAAACTGTGATGGATGCTAAAGAGACTAATAGAGAATTGTGACGTTAATGTGCATCTTATTTGTACCTAAACAAAACGCCGGGTTCATTTTGGATTCTAATATGGAAGGAAAGAATGAGGAGAGCTACAAGTTCCTCATAGTTGTGCAACAGTAAGATTTTTTTGCATTAGCATATAATTCACCTCTATATCTATAAAGGTTAACACAACTATTACTCGTATTACCACTTTCTTTATAAATAATTTGGATCTTTCTTTCTAACCCATTAAAAAAGCTCAATATACACGCTTGAATTACATATTTATAAAAATTTTCAGGTTTTTTATTAGTTGCTGGTCACAGGATGTTCTTGGTAGAATCCAGGATTCAGGCATTGGCGGTCATTGGCGGTCTTTCAGTTTAATGGTTTGTATAAAGTTTTATATTAATACTGCGTGGCACATTGACGGTCTTATGATTCAAGCGTTGGCATTGGCGGTCTTCTCGTTCAGGATGTTTTACTTAAGATATGGTATTGCGTGTATATACTTGATGGTATTAGTTTATATGATTACTGCTAGTCATGAATTTAATATATTATTGGTCCTTGTATAGTATTCATATGTTTATGCTGCCAAGAAATTAGTGCTGCCTTCGTGGTTAATATTGTTCGAATACAAGAATATTAATACTATTTGGTTCTGCACTTTGCATTAAACATGGATACATTCTTTTATGAGAACCTTCAAGTCACAGCCTTTGAAAATTAGTACTGCTCGCTGCCAATACAACATTAGTATTGATCCTTGAAAATTAGTGTTGTCTTTGTACTGCTCCTTGAAAATTAGTGTTGCCTTGAATAATTGTACTGTTCGAAGGCCAATACAACATTAGTTCTGCTGCCTTTCGTGTTATATGGCCTTGCATCATACATTTGAGTATATTAACACATGTATATCTGTGTATGAAATTCTTGGTTGATATCTTTATCGTCCGTTATTGCAGGCCCCCTCATCATGATTTCTCTTTGATGGACATTCTTCCAGGAAAGTCGACAAGGTACGCAATTTAGAAAACTTCTTTCACATAATATACTTGCATCAAATCCTGGATTACCATTACGATTAAGGACATTCATCTTCTTATACATAATGTCCGGTGCAATTTATCCCACTAGACAATAACTACATAAAGATTATTTTAGTTTAGGTTAGTTTGTGATTGCTTTATCGTATGGTTCTTGTTTTGTTTTTGCCTGTTGCAAACTTATTTTGGACTCTTGGTATCCGTTGGGTAAGATCTTTTATATTTGGATGAGATGACAGCAATAGCCGAACTTCAATAACAATTCACAGGACACGTCAGATACTATTGTAAGTGTTTCAAGTATAATTAAGAGCATTATAGCTCTTATTATTTGATTAGCAAGTTTCTCTATTGAAAACACATGTATATTGATTACATTTTGGGAGTGTAGCTCACATGGTAGAGCGCTCGCATTGCATGCGAGAGCACGGGGTTCGATTCCCCGCACTTCCATATTATAAAATTCATGTGGCCATTGGGGGAACAATAGTCACACAAAATACATATTTACTTGAGTTTTACAAATTGCATTGGTTCACACTTATTAATGTTTTTGGCCACTTTTTGGTTACTTGTATGTGACTAAATACTCAAAAAAACAGCTTTGTGTGGACATTCATAGCAAAAGGCCACACAAACATAAAGATCATGTGGCCATTGGATGAACATTAGTCACACTTATTAACACTTTTGGTCACTTTATGCTTTGTTGTTATGTGACTAAATACCAAAAATAACAACCATGTTTGTGTGGCTTAATATTACAATAGGGTCACATAAACTTCATATTATGTGGCCATTCCGATGACCAATTGTCATACAAAAATACTCATTTCTTCAATTTAACTCCTTTTGGTCACACTTTTTAAACTTTTTGGTCTTTTATGCCAAGTTGTATGTGTCTAAATACCCAAAACAAACATGCTTTGTGTGGCTAAATTTTACATAAGGTCTCACAAACATACAATTCATGGGCTATTGATGAATAATTGTCACACGAATTACACATTTCTTCACTTTACTCACACATTATGGTCACACATATTTAACACTTTTGGCCACTCTTTGTTTAATTGTATGAGACTAAAATACATAAAAAACTTGCTTTGTTGGTTGTACATTTGTTTCACGTCAACTAAATTAATACCGTATTTGTCACACAAAAAAAACGTGGTTTCGGACCCACTAAAGCTTTCTTATGTGTGGCCTATCCATCGAATGCGTGACCGTAGGTGACCTACGGCTGCGTGACCTTTTGTCACACACGAAACTTTTCGCGTGTGTGACTATATGTATATAGTCACGCATTTTTGGTGTGACCAATACCACTTTTTGTACTTGTGAATTATGTAAGTAATTATACGTATATGTAATTTTTTGTTAGTGATTTAAGATAAGATTAGGTTTTAGTAGTTAAGATATGAGAGAAATGAAATCCTTATTTTTGATGTTCGGAATAATAAATATGAAAAAGTTATTATTTTTAAGGTTTAGTAAAGTTGTTTACGGCAAAAGGTTTACTCAATAAGCTTAGGTTTTATAAAAATTAAGGTAAAAGCAAATAATTAAGTATTTAATATTAAATAAAATAAATTTTTTTTATACATGAATAGTAAAAAATGAATTTAGAAGAAAAGAATTATTAAAAGGATTAAATCTAATTAGACTTTATCTCTAATTCGTTGGGGGCCGTATAAATACAAATAAAAAATCCCATACCCTCCCCTTGGTTATAACTAGTCGAACAAGCGAAAAGAGGAGAAAAAATTAGGGTTTTTGCTTTTGTGAAGAAATCAAGCTCTAAGGTAAGTTTTAATTAATCCTTGTTAGTTATTAATCATTAATTCATGTAATAATTATTATGATGGAATTAGGGTTTCATTAAATCTGTAAATTAATGATGTTTAATCATATTACAATGATTAGGGTTTAATTAGGATCATATGGGTGTATTCGTTAGGGTTTAGATCGCGTTAGAACTTGATTTAGATTAGGGCAGAATTTAGGGCTGTGTTGTTCGGCTGTTATCTCGATGATGGTAATAGCTTTTGTCAAGTTTCCGGTGTCTATGATGTAGCTCAGAGAGTCTAGTTTCCAGAACATCCGGCCTCGAAAGTTTTTAAGGTCGGGAAGTCATTCAAATGTTGGTTACGAGAAAAGTTGTCAAAGCAGTAAATTCGGGTCAGATTTAGGTCAGATTACGAGGTGTAAAACCCCCACTTAAAATTTGAATTAGGATTATCCAACCTACAGGAGTTTAGTTCTATGTGTCTATTAAAAATCCCCCAAAGGAGAGCTTCTGATTTGGAGTCTAAGTATGGTTTTTAGGTCCAAACTTTTTAGTGTGCGATCAGATCCGAAACTGAGTAGTTAAAAGTTTGATTTTATTTGGGGCACTTAAGAGTGGAAATAAATTAGTGGAAAAATCATGGGGATAGTAAACACATGATATTGAACCTGTGATTTTTGGTAAAATTTATAAAGGTCAGTAGGTGTGGTTTAGAAAATGGTAAAGTGACACTAAAATTCTGCATTTTCGGGTAAATTGTTGAACTTTGAAAAAGTGTGTAAACGAATAGATGAATGACGGGCATGGTGTCAGGGTGACCCATGAGGGTAATTAAACACCTTATAAATCCATCATATGATTGTTATATGTGTTTAAGCTTTTGGCTTAGTAGCGTATAACACGTGTTGTTTTGTTGTTTAGATTTGTGCTAGTGTTTGTGGAAGCTGCAAAGCAATCAGGTAAGTTTCATAGCCCCTTTTTCTTATGTTTTCTTGGGGTGAAAATGATGCTATGAGTTTAAATGTTTTTAGTTGTTGTGATTATGTGCTATGTGGTTATTGATTTGTGATGTGATACGCTCCATGGCTTTGTGATCAATTGGAGTTGTTTTGAGGTATGTGAGTTCGGTTGGAGAGTGGTGTTTACTACTCAATCAAATCCAACTGAAGGGTTGAAATAATACTCAATAATGTGTTGGTCCAGGCCTAAGTATAAGTTCCAGCTGGTAGACTTTTAGGTGCGTAAGTGACGTAATTTGGAGCGGATGAGTACGCCTACTCAGTGTTGTGATATGGGATCGGATGGGTACGTCTACCTAGTGTACGGTTGTTATGAATTGTTTTAGTAATCGCAGCAATTGTATAAAAGTTTTATATGTGTCTTAAACCTATGAGTCTCACCAACATTATGTTGACGTTTAAGCATCATTTCCAGGTGAGCAACATGGGAATAAGATAGAGAGAAGTGGCTAGAAAGAGACCATAGGATGTCACTCTCACCAACCATTATGTTGATTTTTAAGCATAATTTTCAGTGAGCATCATTGGAATAAATAGATACGAATTGGCTAGAAAGAGAACCGTAGATGTCATGGAGTTATTGCTTGATTGTCTGAATTTTGCATTGTTTGGATTATGGATAATGTTTGCATGTCATTCTATTTGTCGAGAACTTTTTTTCAATCAATAAAGATGCCTTTATGATTTTTGGTTAGTGTTATGGGGTATTGTTTATGACACTATGTGTCTATCGCTTTACTTATTTATTCATATAGAATTACTCTTATAGACCGCCATTGTTGTGTGTGATGATATCTTTTTCTCGATACGCTCGCGTTTCCGCCTTGGCGGGTTGTGACACCTAGTTGGCTTATTATACATTCCTTAGATATCTTAATCTTTTCTAAACATAAATGTAATCTCTTAAACAATTACATTATACATATCTTGAATAAAAATATCTCAATACTTATCTTCACAAGTATTCTTGTTCTCCAAACAATCTTTATCTCTTTAAACCGTACTTATCCTCTTGACAGTAGTAAGTCTTCTAGCAGTTGTAATCCAGCAGCATAAACTTTTTGTACCAGTAGTACTAATAAACACAAGCAGTAGTAACATTAGTAACTAGCATACAATATGTACTCACAGTAGTAATATGTACTAGCAGTCTTAACATTACTACTAGCAGCACTAACTACTTAGCTTATATTTCAGTCTTCAACTCTGAGCAGTGTTAACTTCAACTAACAGCAGTAACTTTATGCTATCAGTACTAAATTATACTAACAGTAGTAACTAGCAGTGGTACCTTTATATTACCAGTACTAACTACTTAGCATAATTTCCATTATATACATGAGCAGTAGTAACTCTAAGAATCCTTAAAGTCTTTTAAGTCCCAACAATCCTCCCCTAAACTTGATGTTCAATCTTCTGAATCTTCAAGTTTCTCTGTTAAAAGTCTTCATCACTATCAAATGAAGCATGCATTCAAACCTTTTATTGATCCTTTGCTCAGCTTACCATAAAGCCTTGAGTAGTTCGGTTAGCAGCATCACATTCTCCAATAATCAGTTTGAAGTTTCTTGTTAAGCATATTTTGCTGAATGTTATATGATGTAGATGGGGAAATCTCTTCACTTCAACTACATAAAGATGTGGACATTTTCAACTAATAAAGTGCACTCGCACATGAATTCTATCTCACTTCCAAATAGGAGCACTTTGTATCCTTGTAGCTTTCACAACAACACATCAAAAGGTGTGGAGCAAAAGCTCATTATGTTTGGTGCAAACATGACTTTTTTTAAATTACCCCATAACACTCTTTCATGTTCATCTTCAGGCCTTGTATCACCATGCTTTGTTTTGACCAATTTCCAAAGAGTCTCCAAGTCTTCTCTGTCAATGCCCTGAAGCATCCTAATCATTGATGAATATCTCTTGGAACTTCCATCTGCTCTTATCATTGCACATTTACCTTCTCTACTAAGAATATTGTATTCACCCATCAACCTGTGGTTTGGCTAGCTAAGTGTATAGCATCAATTGTCTATAATCACATCATTTACTATCACCAAATGCTTTTAGGCTCAGCTCATCATCTACTTCAACGTCCTGAATGCTCATACTGTCTCTTATATCATTCCTCTCCATTCTTGTCTCTTTGAAGATTCTTGTTGTTGCTCTTTCCCTGCTCTTTTCTTACCAAGCATCTTCTTTCTGCTACCTTTAGCTTTCTCCTCACTACTTTCTGCTTTCTTTGACTTATCAGATTTCAGTTCCCCTCTTACTTCCTTTCTAAGCAACTTTCATTTGTTTATATCCTTTTTGCTTTTACTACCTTAGATCCAATAGGTATTAAAAGTATTTACTCCCACGTTTCATTATCGAAACAACTTTCTGTCTCTTTATACTCTTGCTCATCAACTGATTATTTTTGTATCCACCCCTGTTTTTTTAGATAGTGACATTAACTCCTCTTTTGAGCTTTAAGTTGGTGGCGTTTCTTCTTTCTCTTCAGCTCTAAGCATTGCAATAATGTTCTTTCTTTTGTTCTTAAGCACTACCAACATTCTTGATCTTTCTCATAGTTATCGTCTCTTGTCTTCTGTTTGTAGCCTCTGAGCTAACCAAAATCTGCCGTCCCTCATAGAACCATGTTCTTTCAAATTCTTTATCATTCTTCTTGTTTGAGGTGCTAAATTCAAGTCTCCAATAATTTGTTCAACTGGATGATCTTTGTGTATTATTGTAGTTGGAATAGGATTGACAGGCATAAATGCATCTAAATTATTCATGTCAGCCTCTGCACCAACATCTTCATCATCATCTGAATAAACAATGTCTTCTAATTCAGGCATATTTGGATCATTTGGAAGTTCAATGCTTGTTTTTGGATCAACAACATTAACTTCTGTGACAGCAGCATTAAAAGTTGAACTAACAACATTAACATTGTTAGTGTTGTTTCCATCACTAGCAGTATTAATATTATTAGTGCAGTTAATACTAGCATCCAACTCTTAATTAACTCTTTGCTCCTCTCTTGGCTCCTCTATACTTAGAACCTCATTATCTTTCCCTGAAGCTTCATTTTCATTCCCTGGACCTGATGGTTTGAATCCAACATCAAGAGATTCCTTTGAATTCTGAGAGAATAGTGGATCAGCAGGCCACATTGGTAGCAAAATATAATCTTTGTCAGGTATTGTCTCTATTTTAGCTTTACCTGCATCATCACATGATTTTGTACCTACATTACCATTAGACTGATTCCCTACAACAACTGGCTTATAGTTTATAGAATTTGTTAGTGCATCTATATCAAAAAGCCAATTAGATCCACTTCCTGCAATATTAGATGTATTTTCACTAAATTGTACATGCAGGTTCTCTTCTACTATCCTATTTCTACTGTTGAATACTCTGAATGCTTCGCTATTTGTAGAGTATCCTATAAAGAACCCTTCATCAGCCTTTCCATCAAATTTATCTAGATGATCTATGGTATTAAAGATTGTAACAAGATACCCAAATGGTCTCATGAAGCTTAAGATGGGTTTTCTACCTAGAAAAAGTTCATAAGGGGTCTTGTTGTGAGGCTTGATAACTAACACCCTATTTTGGACATAACAAGCAGTATTAACTGCTTCAGCCCAGAAAGTTGTTAGCAATTTTAAATCAGCTAGCATAGTTTTAGCAGCCTCTATTAGTGTCCTATTTTTCCTTTCTGCTACTCCATTTTATTGTGGAGTCTTAGCAACACTAAATTCCCTTTTAATACCCTTCATTTCACAGAACTGATTCATGACCCTATTTACAAAATACACATCTTCAAAATCTAATTTACTAGTTCTTATTTTACCTTTCCCATTAATTTTCCCTCCTTTAGAATTACCTCCAAAGGCAACAAATCTTCCATCAATTTCTTCATAATCTGTAAGATATGATCTATTTCCTGTCATGTGCCTAGAGCATCCACTGTCAATCACTCCTTTATTCCTTAAATCTTGCTATGGATTGCCCTCATTTGTAATGGTTGGCTGATTGAACTGACTGTTTTGGTCTTACAAGAAGCTCTGTGTTGCTTTCCCTTCTGACAAGCAACATAGGTTTGATTAATTATAAAATGTTTTAAAGGTAAACCTCTTATAAGGTTTCCCTTTACCAGTTTATTCATTGTTTTGAAATTTACATGTCTAAGCCTCCTATGCCAAAGATTAGATTCATCTGGCGTGGCTTTTGCAAAGAGACAAGTGAGACCTCCTTGAGGAACAACATTATTTAAGTCAACACTATACATGTTATCCTTTCTAGGAACTTTAAGTAAAACATGACTTTCATCAAGTAACTTAAAGTCTGGAGACAGAACAACATATTCAATATCAGTAAAAAGAATATTATTCTTCTTGTCACACATTTGTGAGACACTGAAGAGGTTAAACTTTAGTTCCTTTACAAAATACACATCTTTAAAATCTAATTTACTAGTTTTTATTTTACCTTTCCCAGTAATTTTCCCTTCTGTGGATTTACCTCCAAAGGCAACAAATCATCCATCAATTTTTTTATAATCTGTAAGATAGGATCTGTTTCATGTCATGTGCCTAGAGCATCCACTGTCAATCACTCCTTTATCCTTCAAATATTGTTGTGGATTGCCCTGCACATAATGGTAGGAAAATTAGTTTCTTTTGGGGACCCAAGCCATTACTGACTTGGATCTGCCTTGTGCATCAATATAATCAAATATTTTAAAGGACATTGATGCACCATTGTTTTTGGAGACATGGTTTAAAATTTTGTGCTTTGGTCTCCAAACCCAATATGCTGAGGCCTTAACAGCATTTCCCTGTTTTTTTAACAGCCATTAAAGAACGCTTTTGGCCTAGCATGTATTAACCCTTGCTCCCTTTAACAATATTAACCTTTTTTGTGGAAATTACATGTTTATTAGCTACACTGTCTTATTTTGTTTTTTTTTTTATTTTCATTTTTTTTTTTTAAAATTTTTTTTTTTTTTTTAAAGGCTTCTAGCAGTTGAATATGCATTATTATAACATTTTCCATGGGTCCTGCATTATTCACTATTGTTCTTAATTGAAGAGTATTAACTGGTCAAACAGTATTAACCAGAAATTGGGCCAGACCTAGATAAGACTGTTCTTGGAACCATGTTCCTTTTTGGACTGAGGTGAGTTAATTTAGAGAAATTTTATTTGTTCACCCTTTGAACATTGGTCCAAATGGTTTTTGCAAAACTTTTATTATTATTACCAGTTATTTTTTTTAATTTTTAACTGCAATCATTCTTCAATTGATCAAACTCCACACACATGACAAGCTTTGTTAAATATCTCAAAATCACTCCCTAATTTTTAAGACATCTGTTGGTTCCAGTTTCTCTTGTTTCCCCTGGGACTTCTAGATGGAGTGAAAGATAGTCTGTATGTAGCTTGCCTAATTTGCTCTTGCTCAGTAGACTTAACAAAGTTTATCTTAGCAAAACTAGGTTTATTAAACATCTTAACTATTTTAACCTTAGGCACCTTTTCTTCATCACTATCAAATATCCAATCCTCAATAATTGGGGCTCCATTTTCTTTCCTAGAAGTCTCAGGTTCATTAGTCTCAACAGTAGGCTTTTCAACTACAGACTCACTAACAGACTCATTAACATCAACAAAATCATCTAGACTAGGATAAACTAAATCAGATTTTAGTGGCATAAAATTCCCAGTATAGGGAGGTGGGACAACATTATACCCTAATCCTGTTTTACACTTATCCATTATCTGTCCGTCTAGAAGTTTACTTAGGTTTTTTGATGAATTTTCAAATTTTTGTACTATAAGTTGAACCTCATCTTTTTCTTTTGTAGCTAACTCTAACTTTCTTTTAATCTCTATAATATCTAAATCTCTTAAATAGATTTCATGTTTTAAGAGTTTTATATCTTCCTCATACACAGACTCATTTTTCTTAAAGACTAACAGTTTAGCTTCTACAAATTCTAAACCGGTTTTATAAGAGACAACACTTATCCTAGTTGTTCTTAAGTCTTTAACTAATTGTTCATTTTGTTCTTTTAGATCTTTTACACATTCTAAACAAGATGAACAACAATTTGAGTCATTAGATACCTCAGAGTTTGTAGAAGAAGTTGAACTTGTTGAAGAATAAGCCATGAGAGAAAAATTGGTTAGACCTTCTTCTGCTTGGTCACTCCAATCATAGCCAAAGCCATCACACTGAGACACTAAGGTATTTGAAGTAGTTTTCTCAACTGGCACAGTCCTTCTGGTAGGCTCCATGTTTCTGCTGTCTTGATTCCTGGGTGCCCTATACTTCCTTGCAAAGTGTCCTCTCTTGTGGCAGTTGAAACACTCCACCTTGGAATTGTCAAACTCAATTCTTTCTTTGTTGACTATGTCCAGCTTCCTTCCAGTATTCTTCAGGAATCTTCTTGACCTTATAGTTAGCATAGCAATGTTCCACCTCAAATCTATTTCTTCTAGATCATCATGATTGATTTATTATAGATCTTCATTATCTAGCTGTGGAGTACTTGGTTGGCTAGCAAAGAAGGAATAAATCATAGCATCACTTAAATTATCAACAGTTTTTGAGCTATCAGTAGCACCTTAAGTGCTAGCAGTATTAACACCCTGAGCAGTATTAACTGCTCTAGTTGCAATGTTAGTGCTGCTAGAGAACAGAAAGGCTACATTGTGTGAGTTTGTGGTTGAGCTAGATGTCCCCTCGACCTCTGATTCATAAGCCTTTAGGTTGTTGAAGAGGTCATCCAAACTCAATGTCTTAATCTCTGGTTTGTTCCTCCACACAATAGTATGCATAGTTCATTCTTGTGACAAACTTCTCAAGAACTTCTGATTGATGTCTTCTTGAGGGATAACTTCACCATGTATCTCTAGTTGACTAATTATCTTTTGAAGCCTTTCATAGGTTTGCTAAATCACTTTTGTGCTGGATGCAGCAAAGTTTTCATATTACTGCTTGAGAAGATTTTTCTGAGTTTTCTTTGTAGCAGTATTACCTCCAAATCTATTCTCAATAGCCTGCATTAGTGTCTTAGCATCCTTGTATGAGTTGAACTTTAATTGATGCTCATTAGGTAAGGCCATCAACAAAGTGCTTCTTGCCTTCAACTCTACCCTTCTTTGTGCCTTTTCTTCAACACTTGTAGGAGGGATAACAGTCTCCTTACCATCAACAGTTTTTGTTACTATAGGTGCATTACTATTTTCTACGATCTCCCATAGAGTGTAATCAATGCACTATAGGTACTGCTCTATCCTCATCTTCTAAAGATCATACTCATCAGGTTGGAGTATGGGTAGCTTGATGGTTTGAGTAGATTGAGAATCCATTGCTTCTTGAAAAGTAGATCTTGTGTGTAGTAAAGTTTCTTATTATTCAAAGCTTCTCACAAGCTCTGATACCACTTGTTGATCTCAATAGAATAGATCTTGCTTAGTTTGTATAAGGCTAAGTTGTATTGAATAAATCTAAAACAACTATGATAGAAACTTTGATTGTGAATATCAAAGACTATGCGGAATCTAGTCAATGATACTAAGAAGAATTTTAATGAGACAGTAATATATAAGATTAATAACAAACAGTTTACCAAACTTTCAGCCTCAATATAATACGAACACTCTTAATAGTGTTAGGGTTAGAAAACCTTGAAGCTATATTGATATCAAAACAAACGATTTCTAGATATCCAACTTTATACCCTAGGACCTCCTTTTATACACTAAGGAGACCTAACCGGCTTACAATATTTCCTTAAGTTATCATGATCTTCTAAACAAATAACTTATACATATCTTTTACAAAAATATCTCATACTTATCACATAAGAAATCTTTATCTTTTCTCTGATAAGTCTTTGATCTCTTCTCTGTCAGCATAGACTCTTCCAGTAGTTGTAATCTTTAAGCAGTTGTAACTTTCACACCAACACTAGTAACTTTTGTACCAGCAGCACTAACTGTGTACAAGCAACATTAACTACTTAGAAAGTTTTCTTCAATCTTCATCAGCAGTACTAAATTACATTAGCAGTAGTAACTTGCAGTAGTAACATATACTAGCAGTAGTAACTTATACTAGCAGTAGTAACTAGCATTAGTAATATACACTAGCAGTAGTAACTTACACTAGCAGTAGTAACTAGCAGTACTAACTACTTAGCATATTTTTCATTAAGATTGCCAACAGCACTAATTTATGCTTAGCAGCAGTAACTAATACCTTAACAACAGTAACTTTAAGAAGGCTTTTAATCCTAACAATCCTCCCATAAACTTGATATTTATCTTCAAAATCATCAAGTTTCTTTATTAAAAGCTTAATAATCACCAGGAGGATGCTTCCACTTCATTAAGGTGTATAGCCTTCCTTAAGCTGTTCTTGACCAATCTAAGAAGCTCAAATGCCATTTCACATCATAATCAACTAGGAGCTTCACATCATTGAACATCTGATGTAGTGTGTCCTTTGTAAGTGGATACGTCTTCTCAACCAGCAGATAATAAAGTATGTTCTGCATTGTCACACGACGAACTCCATGAGAATCATAAAGCTTCTAGTTCAGCACTTTAACTAATCTTTGTTAATTCTTCCATATATTATCTTCAAGATGATGTTCAAACATGGTCTTCAAATTAAGATGTAAGAAAGTATCCATGTAATTTACTGGCTCTGTCTTCTTAAATCTTGCTTTAACTATGCTCCAAAGAACTTCCAAATCTTCTCTGTCAAAGTTTTTAACCATTTTTCCAAAAGTTAAATACATCTGAGAATTACCATCTGCTTTGATGATTTGGAAATAGCTTTTATTCCCTTATTTGTAGATCTTGTAGTCAACAATGGTTGGAGATTTGGTAGATAAATGTGTAGCTTCAATAGTTACATCATCTCTATCATCTGAAATGATTTCCATACATAGCTTAAGTTCCTCAGTTTCTTTATCATCATCCACCTTTTGCTTCTTAGAGCTTTCTTGTTCCAGAGCTTCTCTTACTCTTTTCGAACTTTCTTCTTCTCTTGTCTCATTGCCTTCTACCAATTCTGTATCCATGTATGCAAATGTATTTACCCTTTTCATAGGTTTCTCAAATAACTCTTGAACATTGGCAAAGGACTTGTTATTCAAATCTTTGGGCTTCCATCCTGCCATGTTTTTCAGATAAGTAGTCATGATACTTCTTTGTTGAGCTTTGGTAGGTGGTTTGTTCCTCTTTTCCTCTGCTCTCTTAGCTGCAAAGAATTTTCTTCTTTTCTCCAAGAGTTGTTGAAATAGATTATCCCTTTCTTCAATGGTCAACTCTTCTTGTTCTCTTACTTGCAGTCTTTCAGCTAATAATTGATCAGCCTCAATCTTTTCCTGAATATCATTCCATTCTTCAATTAAGGCAACATTAGCTTCATCTTTTTCACTTGCAAGCCTCACTTCCTTGTCAATTTTAACTTGTAATCTTATAGCTTCTTGTTCATCAAAGGTGATTTGATCTTTCTTCTTCATCTTCAAAGGTTCTTCAACCATTATACCTTTACCCTTGTCCTTTGAAGGAATTGTTGTTGTTGTTGTTATTGTTGTTATTGATTCACTTGGCTCTTGCATAACAACCCTTTTTATCTTGGGTCTTGCACTCTTTAACTCTGCCAGTGTTTGAGCCAAAGTAAGTTCAACATTAGTTATTGTAGCAGCAGTTGGACTGGCAGTACTAACTTCAACATTAGCAGTAGTAACTACTTCACCAGCAGTAGTAACTGGATCAGCAGTACTAACTTCCTTTTTAGCCATATCCTGTCCTGCAAACACTTCTTCATCATTAAGAACACCTGTATCAAACATCAGATCATCATCATGCCTCCCCTGAGTTTCATCAACCAATGTAATCTCTGCATCTGCATCAATATCATCAATTTTCCTCCCCTGTTTGGATGCATCCTCCTGATCACCCAAACTAGCTTCATCAGAGGAAACTACTCTTGCAGATCTACCAATCTTGTATAATCTTTTAAGCTTGTGAGTTCTTGACCCTCCTTTCTTCTCTAACCTTTTGACTCTCTTCTTTAAGCTTGTAATCTCTTTAGCTTGAGCATTATTTGTGTTCTCCAGGTCAAGCACACTTTGTTATAATTTGGTACAAAAATCCATCAATTCCTTAAGTTGCATACTAGGCTTCTCAGTGACAGCCTCATCTGCTATATTTGTAAGATCACTAGGAACACTAGATTAAGGAATCTCAGTGTCCTTCTCCTTAGGCGTTCTTCTTGATTTTAGTTTCCTTTGAGGTTGAGATGATGATGGTTGAGTAATGATGGGTGTGTGATGAGGATCAGTTGCCATTTCTGAACCTTTACTCATTTCTTCTTGAGCTTGAACCATCATGGTTGGAAATAAAGGTGTTTCCCTTCCAGAAAAGTCTTTTCCTTTCCTTTTCATGTTAGCAAAAATCTTCTTTGTATGAATGGTGCAATATAAATCATGTTGTGAGTTGCCATCCCTTCTATTTGATTATTCAAATAGACTTGTATAAATCTTGGATACATCAAAAATTTGACAGCATTATCCAAGTTCTTCACCATGCTTTCAAAAATATACTTAGAAAAGTTGAATTTTTAGTTTGTGGCTAAACAAATAATTGCAGAGGCCATAGTGCTACTAAATTTATTCCATGCATTAGTCTTAACACTTAGGCATTACAAAATGGTATGAATAAGGAATTTCCATTGGGGAGAGAAAAATGCCTTAGAGAAAGTAAGCTTTTGTGAAAGTTTTTCATACCCCATGAGTGTAAGCTATTCAAAAATTGTAGCATTTGGCAGACAATCAACACCATCAGCATCATCCAGTTAAAGATCTCTTCTTACAGTTGCTTAAGTAACAACAATCTTCTTCCCATCTACTAGGGCTTGTAACTAAACTTTCCCATTAACTGTTTTCGCCTTGGTAGTAGACCAGAACTGTTCAATGCACGATGTATATATAGTAGGATTGACGGTTAAAGCATACTTTATAGAACTTGCATTCAGAAAATCCACTATCTGCTCAAATCCTTCACTTTTAGCAGATTTAGTCAAAAACGCGACTAAATTATGAGTATCAGCAAATTGTAGGGTCATCATTGTGTTGGGTTTTGATGATAAATGATGAAATTGAGTTAGGGTTTATGATTAGAGAGTATATGAAAGATTGAAATAGATTAAATGATTGAATGAAACCCTTAATCAAAGTATTTATGAAACTACTCTCAACCACATTAACGTTCACCAACAGTTGTAAGTTATGCCTAGCAGCATTAACTTTCAACTAGCAGTAGTAAGTAACCCATCAGTAGTAACTCAGCAGTAAATTAAGCCTAGCAGCATTAACTTACAACCAGCAATAGTAAGTTATGCCTATCAGCATTAACTTTCCCTAGCAGCAGTAAGTTTATGTGCAACAACATTAACTTGGAATCACCAGCATTAACTCCAATTCCTTTCTAATCAGCTTTTCCATTATCAAATTAATATTTTAGCTCACAAAATCTCTCTGTCTGTTTTTGATTTCTCTCAATTCTTTTAGCTCATAATTCTCTCTGTCTATTTTTGCTATATTCAACTCTATTTCTGTTTTTCAGCTCATAAATTCTCTCTATTCTTTTACTCACCAAATCACTCTATCTGGTTTTATCACACATCTCTCTTTCTGTTTTTTTTCAACTCACAAATTCTCTCAATTCTTTTACTCACCAAATCACTCTATCTGTTTTTAACACACATCTCTCTTTCTATTTTTAATCTCACTAATTCTCTCTATTAGGACTTTAAAGATTGAGCATTCCAATACTAGCAATCAGATATTGAAATCTACTTACATCAAATGATTTTGTAAGCAAATCTACAACATTCTTGTCAATATGAATCTTGATCATCTGAATTAGCTTCTTTTCATTAGAATCTCTGATAAAGTGATGTCTAATCTCAATGTGCTTTGTTTTTTAATGAAAAAACAGGGTTCTTAACTATGCATATAGTACTCTCATTATCAATATAGATCTTTGTATGCATAAAGTTATACCTATAATCAAGCAATTGATTTTGAATCCAAAGCACTTGGCCACATCAACTTGAAGCAGCTACATATTCAGCCTCTATTGTAGAATTAGCAACCACAGTCTGTTTCTTACACTGCCATGAAATCAATCTACCCAATAAATTGACAACCTCCTGTTGTAGATTTCCTATCTAAACTTGCTCCAGCATAATCACTATCAGTGTATGCTACCAAATCAAAAGTGAATCTTTTGGATACTAAATGCTAAATTTAGGTTGACCTTTTAAGTATCTAAAAATTCTTTTTACAGCATGAAGATGTGACATTTTTAGGTTGACTTGGTATCTTGCATAGGCACACACTGCAAACATAACATCAGGTCTTGAAGAAGTAAGATACATCAATGAACCAATCATTGATCTATACAAATAAACATCCACTTCTTCACCATCTTCATCTTTGAGCAAAGGCTTTTGAGTTTCCATATGTGTGCTTGCTGTCTTGACATCAGTAAAACCAGATCAAATTGATTCTGGCCTTCACCTCTAATCTCTTCTGAACCTTCTCTTCAATAGTTGTAGGAGGTATTACTTTTTCAACACCTTTCACAACTATTGTTTTTGTTGCAGAGTTTCCATTCTCTATGACCTCCCATAGAGCATAGTCAATCATCTGGATGTACTATTCTATCCTCATCCTCTAGATCTCAAACTCACCAGGTTTGAGCATTGGAACCTTGGATGCAGCCACCATATGTGCAGATTCTGAATCCATATCTTCTAGCAAAGAGATCTTGTGTATTCAAACAGGTTCTTCTTATTCAAAGCTTCTCAACAAGCTCTGATACCACTTGTTGATCTGTAGGTCCTTATAAACAGGATCTGAATGAGTCTTGATAGTCCTTTGAATAAATCCAAAGATACTATGAGAGACAATGACTGTGAATATAAATATTGACGCGGAATATCAATAAAATCATATGTTTACAATACTATTCTATGTTCCTTTTTTAGGCTTAAGGAACCCTATACGCGTAAGAGTAATAATTATCTCTTCCTAGATAACGCTAATTGATAAACTATTACGTAATCAAATTTCACACCCTGACTTAACTGTCATGGTCAAACAGTATTAAAACTTAATACTGCAGACTTAAGTTAATGCTGGCAGACTTAAACTTGCTCTACCAGACTTAACTTCTATACTAACCGTATCTAATATTTTTTAGTACTAACTAGAACTACAGACTTAACTTTATACTTACAGTATTCTAAGTCTGTTTCATTTTTCCTAACAATCTCTCCCTATTAACTTAATCTTTCATTTCATGAACTTGAAGTTCCTCAGAAAACATCTTGATCCTTAAATATTTAAGCTTCACCTTGGGCTTTCGAGGATTTTGTCTTGCTTTCGTCTTCAAAAATAATATGTTTTATGTCCTTCAAATCTTGACAGCAAACTAGTCTTCATAGCTAACTCATTCTTGCTGCAACTAAAAATCTTGATTTTTGGCAAAATACCAGCATAAAACGAGAATTTGTTGTGTCTTTTACCATGTAGCAGTTGCTATGTCTAGTCATATTTAGGTTTGTAAGACCATGGTACATTGATAACCTTGTTTGATTTTGTGGCAAACCATCAGCTATAAACGGATTTGATAAATCTTTACAGCTAGACGTTTTGCTCTAGAGTGACCCATGATTCAGTACTAAATACTATGGTGCATTTGAAATACCATGCTATTTGGTAAATTTTCAACCTATGAACGGATCTTGATAGGTTCTTTACCAGGCCAGCGTTTGCTCTTCGGATGTTAGTTCTTATGTCTGTTAGACATGGTGAACCAAAGACCATTTGTTGTGTGGTGGTTAGCCAACACTCAAACCCTTTCTGTCTCTTCATGATCAGATGTGACTAAGTCATCATCATTAGAATCTTCAAATTCTTCTAGCTGTTGTTTTACAAATTTGATCAGCTCCAAAGCCATAGAGCTTTCTTCTTCAGTTTCTAACTTCAAATCCAACATTTGTGAAAGCACTTCCTTGGTCAGAGGGTATCTGTTTTCTACAAGCATATGAATGACTAGTCCATTACTTGTCATGATAGTATGTACCCCTGAGGAACTATGTAATTTCCAGCTAATAAGCTTCCAATTTAGCTGTTTATCCCAAAAGTCAGCAGTATCACCTTGATTAAACATAATCATCAGATCTCCCCAAAGCATCTTATCAAAGCCTTCAGGAATCTCATCTTGATATTCTTCCATTACAAGCTCATAGACAGCCTTCAAGTCTTCTCTGTCAAAAATTGATAGGACTCCCATCAAGGTGCGAAAGAATCTCATATTTCCATTACTCCTTGTTACTCTATTCATATAGTCATCTTCCAAAGGTTTGGTGGGATCAAATTGAGGTTTAGTTGTGAGAAAGAATGACTGCCATTCAACAATGGGATATTGATGATCAAGTATCTCAACATCTACCACTTTATCTTCATCCGGAGCTATATGTAAGCACATCTTTAAGTCATCATCTTCTCTTGTGAGACTAGAGGTATACTTTCTTCTTTTTGCTTTTAGCTTCCTTCTTGTGCCTAACTTCCTTTTCTTTGCTCCTTCTTCCTCTTGAACTTCCTCATGGACAGACTCATTCTTCTGTTCTTTCTCTTTATCAGCAGCTTGTTCATTCATCCTTTTGATTGCTCTTTCATCTTCTTCAGAGCCAATAGCCACAAAAGTCTGATCTTGCTTCTTGTATCTCTCATACAAGACTTGGATCTCCTCAAAGGATTTAGACTTTAACTCAGCATGCTTCTTATTTGCAACATGTTTCAGATAAGTGATCATCTGATTTCTAAGCTGAGATATTGTTGGTGGCTTGTTTCTGATAGCAGCATTTCATGGTTCTGCAAGTACTTATATTTGGCAGCTATTGTGTCATGTAGAAACTTTGCTCTCTCCATCAATACGAATAATTGGCTCCCTTTCTTCTTGTTGATCTTTTCTTGCAAAGATCTGATCTGCATTTAGTCTGCTTGAATGTAGTCAAATTCAGTCGGCATGTGCTTCTTTTGCAGCTTCTTTCCTCTTGCTCTCTACCTATCTTCTAGCAGAAGTGCATCAAGATCAATTGTCTTGTGTTTCAGCATCCATTGTAGCTGTGCAATCTTTGAGCTGCCTCTAAATCTGCTAGCTGCTTGAAGTTTCTTTTGATTTTCTTTGATGCTTGTACTTTGGCTTGAGGTCTCTTCAGTCATTGATCTTTTCTTTTCATCCTTTGGA
The DNA here is from genome assembly GCA_026074375.1 of Tanacetum coccineum. Classification (NCBI taxonomy): domain Eukaryota; kingdom Viridiplantae; phylum Streptophyta; class Magnoliopsida; order Asterales; family Asteraceae; genus Tanacetum; species Tanacetum coccineum. The sequence goes on along the minus strand of BQNB010006637.1, from coordinate 69,511 downwards.
CTCTTTCTATCTCGCCATATATGTTTCAAGCAGTATTTAACTTGAGCTTCGAAGGTGTACTACCATTATTAACTGAGTTTCAGCAGGTTCTTCAAAATAGTTGGAGTTTTTGGTAGGTGTCGGTGTAGAGATTTGGGTTTCCTTTGTAAATTTTACAGAGGGGCTTTTTGTCCTTTAATCCTTCTGAAGTACAATTAGTTAAGATTTGTGCTAAGCCTCTAAGGTAGAAGGACTTATCTGATCTGCTTGAGCCTCCCCTGAATCTTTGCTCTTTTCAGGAGTAACAAATGCATTTCCTTGATCTGTTTGAGAAGGAACTTCTTGATCCTGACCCTCTGCATCCTCAGTTTCCTCACTTTTCCTCTTCTTCCTCAACTTATTTTCTAGCTTTTTGACCTTCTCTATCAGCTGCAAGATTGCTGTTCCAAGAGTCTGCTTAGTGTCACTGAGTTCCTTTTCTAAGGATTCTACTCTTGATTCCAGCCTCGTACAAGTTCTAGAGTGTTCCTAAGTCTGCTCACTTTCTTCAATAGGTTCTAGATGTTGAATCTAGTTTTCATGTAAAGGTGGTGGAGACATGTGATAAGAGGTTGAATGATGGACACTTCTGTATTTTATGATATGAAGGTGATGGAATTTGAGGAGATGGTGGAAGAGTTGGTTGGGTGTCAGGGAATGTAGGGATGGGTGAGATTGATGTTTGTTGTACACGGTTGGATAGGATGGTGGTGAAGGATGGTTGGTTGTACACTTGATGGTTGAGGGGGGGTTGGTGATGTAGATTGTACAGGTTGAGTTAGTGTGGAGGTGGTTGTGAATATTGTACATGAGATGGTGAAGGAGTTGTTGGTAAGGTGAGATGTGTTGGAACTGCACTTGGTTGAGGTTGACCTGCATCAATGGTTTAGTTAAGCAGGAAACAAAATGGTCTATGTATCCTCTTGAAAATTTTTCTATTTCCAAAAATCTTTTTGGTTAAATAATACAGCATAAAAAGGTTTTGTTTTTTTTTAGTTGTACATTCATATAATTTGAGAGATAAACGAGGTTAAATTAAAAAATTTGATTGCTTTTTAATTTGAGATCATTCCATACTAAGATAAGTTTTGCAGAAGTTAAGGGACTCTTCAGTGAAAGACAGATCTAAGCAGTGGCAATGTTGCTACCTAATGATTCCATCCTCATTCTTGAGAGTTTACATGAAGAAATTGATGGATCAAAAATATTCCATTGGGGTGTAAAATAACTTTTCCAAAATGTAAATGTTCTGTCATTTACATACCCAATATTTTGTATCCTGCAAAATCTCTTAATTTGCAACATGTTTATCCCTGAAGCATTTGCTAATTTGGAGTTGCCTCTAACAGACTCTTCTGTGATTGTATATTCATTAGGAATCTATTGTTGCGTTTAGTTGTTGGTCCCATCTTAGCATGTGTTCTAGCTGTTGCAGTCTGCCCAAAACTGCTTGACAAGGGAATAGTAGATAGGTGGATTGTGAGTGAGAGCATACCTCATTTTTGACCTTCTGTGGAAATCCACTATCTATGTGTAACCAGCACTCTTAGTGGGTTTGAATTAGAAACACACTTGTTTGTGCTTATTCACAATACTTGTGTTGCGCCATTGAAAGATTGGTGAAAAATGTTTGAATCTTTAAAAATTAGTACTGGTGATGGGACGTTTGAAAGATTAGGTACTGTTATAGTGTTGCTTTGAGAATATGATAACTAGGGTAAATAGTGATCTGTGATAAGGATGAAGAGAAATTACTTTATCCCATATTTATTTTATTTCTTTATTATATTATCTTATCTTTTTATTAAAGTACTCTATCAGCGTTTTAGGCTGGCTAAAGATCTTCATACGGTTATGTTTTGAATAATATAATGTATGTTTTTTTCAATTCAGTATTAAGTGAAAGCTACCAGACTTAAAACTTGCACTACCAGACTTAAATTAGTCAACCAATATTAATGATGACTCACCAGACTTAACATATTTTCAACCAGTTTTAATTATATTTACAGCAAGTTGACCACAACATCATTACTTACAAACAATTTGCATCCATAAGCAAGTGACAACTGGCTTGTCTTTTCCATGTACAAGTTGATCTGCATCATCCTTTCCAATCCAAGTAGTACCTGCCAAAGTTTGTCTAACAAAAAAAGGTAATTCTAATCGAAATTATACTTCAGCAGAATTACCTAAGACAACTCTACCAGTATTAAAATGGGTTACCTGTTTTAACTTTTACATAGCCAGACTTAATACTATGATACCAGTATTAATCTCTATATTACAGAACTAATCTATAAATTATACTACAGAATAATTTTAACTTTATACTACCAGGATTAATTCTAACTTATACTACAGGATTAATTCTAACTTATTACTAAAATTAATAATTAGATTATAAAATTTACAGTTTTTCCTCCCTTAAATATAGCTTATGGTTTACCATCCCAATGGTTAACAGCAAAAAAATTTAACTTGGACATCAAATGGTTTGGTTAAACGATCTGCACATTTAAGTCTGTGTGAATTTTCTGCACTTGTATCTGCTTCTTCTCATAGCAATCTCTGATTGAAGAGTGACGATTATCTTTGTGTTTGTCTTAGAAATGTTTTGACTGGGTTCTTTACATGCAGATTGTGCTTTGGTTATCATGTGGATTTTAGGTATTCTGAAGTTGAACCATTGTTCAACAATTGATTTTGAACTCACTAAACTTGTCACAGCAATTTGCAGCAGTGCTACATATTCAGCTTCATTGTTGAAGTGGCATCAACAAAAGTTGTTTCTTTACATTGCCATGAGATAAGTCTTTGACAAGAAATTGTCAACCACATGTTGTGCTGGATTCTGTCAAGGTTGGAAACCACCATAGTTAACTATCAGAGAATGCTTCCAAATGAAGGAGTGAATTCCTAGGATACCTTAATCCAAGTTTGGCTTGCACCTTTGAGATACTTGAAGATCCTCTGACCAGCATCTGAGATGAGAAATCTTTGGTGTGGGGGCTACCGTAAAAACGTGAACAAACACATACTGGCATACATAATAATCAGGTTAGAAGCAGTAAGTACATGGGGGTACCTATCATAGATGCTGTACAATGTGTAATTTACATCTCAAAAGCTTACCTCTTCTTGTCAAAGGTAACTTGGTCTCATGGAGTGATGGAGTCTTTGGACATTCACTAGATCAAATTTCTTGAGTATCTCAGCTAGTTATTGTCTTGTAGGATATGAAGATGCTCCCTTGTTCTGCTTGACTTGTAGACCTTAAGAAAATGTTAGTTATCCAATGGAAACTCATTTGAAATCTCTGCTTGCATCAAAGCTTCTAACTTTCACACCAAGGAAACTTGGTTGGTTGGACCCAAATTTGATCGCATCAACATACTACTTGAACCAACATGATATCCTTTTTGTTTCTTCTAATGAATTAAAGTCTTGTGACAATGGTTCTGCCCCTCTTGTATCCTATGCTTCTCTTGGAATGTTGACAAAGTAGACATACCAAGCTCTAGGGGCTTGGTGCTATCCATACAAAGCTTTTTGACCACCTTATAACCTTGTAGGATGTCAGATCAACAAAACCAGGAGGTTGTGAGACATAAACCTCTTCATCATGTGCCATTTAGAAAAGCACTTTACATCCATTTGATAGGACTAGAACCCCATCAAACAGACGGAAAAGGCTATACAAAACACCTGATAGCTTCAATTCTTGCTTCAGGAGCAAAAACCTCATCTTAGTCAATCCCTTTTACTTGTCTATGACTTGAGCTACCAGGGCCCTTTTTTTGCTTTGTTTCTAACATTTTATCCCCTCTCTTCCTTCTTGTTCCTGTATACCCATTTTAGTAACATATCACCTTGCACCATTGGGTAAATCAACAAAAACCCATACTTGTTAAAAGCTTGATAACTGCAACAAGTTTCTTCCTGATTAGTTTCAACCCAGCTTCCATCTTCAAGGGCTTCTGAGACTTTCCTTGGTTCAGATTGAGATAAAAAGCAGGCAAAAAGACAATGTTGTTGATCTTTATGATTGCTTCTTTGCTGTGCTTGTATGTAGCTTACTAGAGCATGAGCTTCAGTGATCTTCTTGAGAGAGCTTCTAGTCTGAACAGGTGTATTGGGATCTCCAAGGATTTGACTTTGAGGATGAGCATTGTGAATCCTCAGAGTGTGGTTTGTAGTGACATCTACCTTATCTGGTAGATTGTTGAAATCAGTGATAATCCCATCATCATCATAAGAAGCCTGTTCAAAGATACCTTCACTTGATTTATCATAAATCCTTATTTCAGGCATCTCATCATCATCTGCATCAGAGAAGACCTCTTCTTCATGATCATCACTTGGAGAGATAGCTTCAATGTTGCCAGAAGTAACTTCCTCAAAGACAGTATTAAGATTATCACTACCAGTATTAACAGGATTAGTACTGGTAGGTGCTGGTGCGGGTACTGGTCCTAAGTGCTTTAAAGCAAGAGCATCCAGCTCTTTTCTAAAGGTCATAATGTCATCAGCAGACTTGGATATTGGTGTAGAAGATGGCTTCTTGGGGGAGTGAGTCTTCTTTTTAGCAATCTTTTCAGAAACAGCTGCTTTTCTAGTTGCTTCAGCTAGAGATGTAGAAGAAACCACCATCAGGTCTGTATCCTCCTTAGTCTGCACATCAATATCAATGACCTCTTTTGAACCTGCAGGGTTAGCTTGATTTTGCAAAGAGACAGGTATATAGTTCATAGAGTCTGTAAGATAGTCTAAGTCAAACATCCACCTATGGCCTATTCCCTGTACATTGGGTTTTTCCTCAAGAAAGTTGACATGAAGGTTTACTTCAACTCTTTTGGTGACTAAATTATAAACCCTAAATGCTTTACTATTCACAGAGTAACCAACAAGAAAACCCTCATCAGATTTCCCATCAAACTTTCCTAGTGGGCTAAGAGTATTGAGAATGGTAACATGGCACCCAAATGGTCTTATGTAGCTAAGGATTGGTTTGTGGCCAAACAAAAGCTCATAAAGGTGTTTGTTTGAGGGCTTGGTCCACTATTAACCCTGTTTGAGGTTATAGCAAAGCTAGTATTGACAGTTTCTGCCAATAAGTGGTAGGTATGTGTGAGTCGCTAGCAATAGTCCTAGCAGCCTCTATTATAGGGGCCTTATTCATTCTCTCAGCAACCCTATTTTGCTGTGGAGTTCTTGCAATTATAAACTCTGTTTTATACATCCATTTCCCACAGAAATTCAAGCATAACAATTTTTTAAACTCTGTAACTTATCTGATCTAATGATTTTTACTTTTTTGTTTAAGTTGGTTTTCTATCTGTCGATAAAGTCTTAAGGATGTCATAAGTCTCATCCTTTTTGGCTAGTAAAGATATACCCAAATACAAAACCCTTGAACCGTCAAATCGTAATCACTAGACAGTAACTTGCCGGTTGATTACTCCTCAATGAGGTGGTCTAAATAAGTTTCCTTATGCAAGGTGTGTAATGGTGTGGGTCACATTATCTTGTCAATCTTGGCCATTCAGGAGGCCTTGTTGTTGCTTTCCCTTTTGACAAAGCAAACACAGTGTGGTAATTTTTGTAACTTTTGGAAGGTAAACCCTACTGAACTAGATTATCCTTTACAAGTTTATTTAAGTTTTTGAAATTAAGGTGACCTAACCTCAGGTGCCACAATTAGCATTCATCAGATGAGGCTTTTGCATACATAAACAAGTGTATCATTTTGTAGAAGCAAACAATTTTTCTTATCAAATGTATTACATGTTGTGTTGCCTTGGACTTTAAGAAGGACCTGATTTTCATCTGGCATCTTGAAGTCAGTGGACACCAACCATAACACTCTTTTTCAGTAAATAAAGGACATTTAGCTTTTATCATCATATCTGGAGATATGGAGAACAATTTAAAAATGTCCAAGTTCTTTCACAAAAGCCACTTAACTCAAAAACTAAATTTCCTAATCTTATTGTTAGCACTTTTCCACTGTTACTACCTTTTCTTCCTCCGAAATGTACAGATCCCACTTTGGACAGTTATGGATGATTTCAAGATGGGCCCTGCTTACAGGTCATGTGCCCAGAACATCCCTCTATCAAAAATAACTCTTGCTACTTATGTTCTGTGGATGATCCTGTACACAATAAAAATGAGTTTAGTTTCTCTTTGGGTCCCAGGCCTTAACAGGCTTGGGTCTTGCTCATGTGGGACCTCTAGAAAACAATAAACCATTTTGATTCAGGGGTTTGGTTCCACTATTAGTATTGGAGAGTGTATTACTTTCTCAAACAAACCTGCTTGAGGTCTTAAACAGCAGTGGCCCATTTTGCCCTTAACAGCACATTTATTTGACTTGTGTGCTGTATTCCTTGAAAGGGGCTTTTTTACAGTTGTGATATTTTGTTTTGAAAAAAACATTTCTTTGGACTTTTAAGGTTCACCTGAGAGGTTTTTAGGGCTTGTTGTTGTTTGATATTGTCTTTTACTCTACCAGAATTAACATGTTGATTGCCGTATTAAATCTCTCGAAGCACCTGTACTTAATTTGAGTGCCAGATTTAAAATGCACACACTACCAGAATTAACATGTTTGCTTGCCCAGTATTAAATTTTGAGCACCAGACTTAATTTGGTGCCAGATTTTATCAGCACACTTACCAGAATACTAAAATTTCCTATGACCCAGTATTAATACATTTACCATACCAGTTCTTTTATAGTTTTGCTAGCAGTTTACTATCGGTTGAGGTCTAATGTTTACTTAATTGTACAGGTGCCTGGGTAGTGAACTGGATTTGCTTTATTACCCTGTTAGTTTTAGGTTCCGGGTCTGGTGTAGCTTGCCTAAACATCAGCATGACTCCCTTTTGCTCTTTAAGAGCAGCTTTTCCCTTGCATTTTTATATATTAGTCACAGTCCTAATCACGTGACTAAGACTTTCTACACAAAACATGTTTTTCTTTCAAAAGAATATCCTACACCTAATTCCCTTTCCATTCGTTGATTCCAATTCTGTCTGTTATTTGAAGGAATAGCTAAGGGAGTCACTGGTGTCCTAATTGGTTGCCTAGGAGTTTTTACATGTTGTGCACAACTAGGGATAACTGTCTGTTTGGGTTTAGGCACTTGTAGTTGAGTCTTTTGGGTGGCAATGGTAACCTGCTCAATAGAAGGTATAGGGATATGGTCATGGATAGGGTCATCATTGACTGAATGTTCAGATACAGCTCCTAGCTCCCCATCACTGTCATTGGATGGACAGGTTGAGTAAACAGTGGAACTAGCATCAGACACAGTAGGACTAGGAGATTGAGGTTGAGGTCCATATTTACCATACTCATACAAAGAACCATCTATGTCCTCTTGTTCCCTAGGGGTATAATCACCACTAAGAGGATGGGGGACACCTTTATACTCTACCTGTTTAAATCTGTTGTATAGTGGGATGTCATAATATCCTGCATCTGTTTCCCTAAGATCAAAAATACCTCTACTTATCTCTTCCTCATATCCTAGGACCTCAGCATTTGATTGTATGCCATATCCTAAACCTATCTTAATAGTTGAGCTCATCCCACAATCAATTAGCTTCCAAAGATTTTTAGAAGATGCAAACCAAGAATCAATATTTTTTTGTAAAGCATATTTGTCCTTGACAGCTTTCATTCCTATTCTTCTATACTTTTTCAGCTTTTCATCTTTTTCAAAAATTTAATTAGCTTGAAAATTTAATTTTTCAGTTAAGGAAGATTGCTGTTTGTGGGAGGCTCTAAGCTGAGCTTCTACTTTCTTAAGACCTATCTTATGGGCAGTTAAGGCAGCTTCTTGGTCACCAAATTCAGATTGCAGTTCATCATACTTAGCTTTAAGAGCATTAAATGAATCTAAACACAACTTAGAACACATTGATACCTCATTATTCACAGTGAAAGCCATTAGAGCATGATTGAGTTCCTCATCTGTAGTCTGCTCTACCCAATTGATTTGACCTTCATCAATGGTCATCAATGCTTCCTTTTCAGTTCTCACTGGCTTGAAATCTTGACCTCTACTTGCTTCCTGCCTGCTTCCATCTTTTGTACCTTTAAACTTGCACTCCCTAGCAAAATGCCCAGTATTATGGCAATTGAAACACTCAACTTTTCTCTTATCAAATGCCACATGCATTTTTCCATCCACTCTTGGCCTTCTACCTGTCTTCTTGTAGAACTTCTTAATCTTAATGGCAGTCATAGCAATCTGCCAATTTATATCCATCTCTTCCAAATCCAGATCATCAATTTGATCTAGGTCTTCATGTATCAAATCCACATCATCAGCATTTGTGGCTAGAAAAGAATGGATAACTTCATCAGCAAGACCAGGAGTAGCAGTTGGTGTTGCCTTTGAAGAGGAAGTGGTATAAGTACTATAACTTCCTGAGTTGTGGCTTGGCTTATGCTTGCTTGAAGAGGCTTTAGTTTGTGATAGAAATGCCACATTATCAGATGTTTGGGAAGAAGATGATGTCTTTTGGATGTCTTGTTCAAAGACACTCAGATTATTGTATAAGTCATCTATTGACAGTGTGTCAATATTCTTCTTTGTTCTCATTGTCATGGCTAGACTATCCCACGCAGGAGGAAGGGACCTCAAAAATTTGTGATTTGCATCTTCATCTGACACACCAGCACCAAGGGCATCCAACTGTGATAGGAGTTTTTGAAACCTATCATACCCTTTCTCCAAGCTTTCCTTAGACGAGATAGTAAATGCCTCAAACTGTTGTTTTAAAACAGCTTTTTGCATTTTCTTTGAGTTTGCATTGCCACCAAACCTTGTCTTGATGGCTGCCCAGATCTCTTTGGCATCATCCATGCCATGAAAACGTCTGAGATGATCTTTTGGAACAGCCATTAGCAGTAGTGTTCTAGCTTTCCTTTCTTTCTCATCAGCAACCTGTTCTTCCTGTGTGGTTGGAGGAAGAACCCTGTAAACACCATCCTTGCCTTTGGTGACACGCTTCTTCGAGTTTCCATTCTGAATTACTTTCCAAACCTCATTATCTATATACTCAAGATAATGTTCCATCTCCATCGCCCACGTATCATAATCATCCTTTTGAAGGACAGGCAGTTTGATATTTGAAAGTGTATTTGTGGTGATTATTTGTGGTGGTTTAGCAGGTGCATCTCCTTTGTTGGATGCTGGTGCAGATCCATTCAAAGATGCATCATCATGAAGAGAAAGTTCCTCATCATCATGAAGAGAGAAATCATCGTTGGCAGACATGACTACTTGATTTGGTGGAATAAAAGGTTTTGATCTTTGTTCAAACTTGTGTAAAGTCCCTTTGGTGGCTCTGATACCACTTGTAGGTCCTAATTAACAGGATCTCAATGAGCCTTAAACGACTTATAGTCCTTTGAATAAATCCAAAGATACTATGAGAGACAATAACCGTGAATACAAATATTGACGCGGAATATCAATATCTATACCAAGATGAACACAAGAACAAAATACTAAACTTGATATTACTATTACTATTTGATTGTGAATGCTCAATCAACTGATATGTTTTCAATACTATTCTATGTTCCTTTTATAAGCAAAAGGAAATTAAAGCTGGCAGACTTAACTTGCTCTACCAGACTTAACTTCTACTACTAACAGTACTAACTATTTTCTATCAGTACTAACTATAACTAACAGACTTAACTTTAATACTAACAGTATTAAGTCTGTTTACAATATTTTCCTAACATGAACCAAATGCCTTAGACTGAGATGAAGCAACTGATGACTGCAGAGTTTTGTCTAATAGAAGAACTTCAAAGAATGGAGCACGAACTATGGAACTTAAAGGTCAAGGAGTATAACATTGTTGCTTATACTCAGAGGTTTAATGAGTTAGCTTTGATGTGTCCAAGGATGGTTGAGCCAGAGAGTGTGAAGGTTGATGCTTACATCCGAGGATTGACTAATAACATCAAGGGTGAAGTTACTTCTTCTAAGCCTGTCAACTTCAACGAAGCTGTGCGTATGGCTCATAAGTTGATGGAACAGAAATCGCAAGCTGGAGATGAAAGAATTTTGGAAGGAAAGAAGCGAAAGTGGGAGAACTTTCAAAGTGGGAATAGTAGTGGTAAGAGCAATCATAAGGACAACTCATGCTAAACTTTGCAGAATAACCAAAAGCAACAGAATGCGCGAGCTATGATTACTGCTCCTACTGATGGAAAGGTGTCTTTTGGATCAATTCCTTTGTGTGAACGTTGTTTTACTCGCCATGTTGGTCCATGTATGATTGATCCGTCCAAACTACACCTTGAAATATATATAATATATAATAAAATATAAAATATATAGAGTAAGGATAGTCTAGAAACAAATTCAATTTACTTCGACTTTAGCTCTATCAACTCAAGTCCGACTTAGAAATTTTTGTGTCCGAGAAACAATGCCTTCCTTCACAATGAAAAGCTCTCCCCTCTCCCAGTTTAAAGACAAATTGGTGTTTCACACGCTTCAACATCTTTTCCAAATGGATCGGCACGTAGAGAAAGAGTCCCAAAGACCAAAAAGTCATCCATAATTCGGTCCATCGTTTTTTCAATCATATCGTGGAAGATTGCCATCATACATCTTTGGAACATGCCAGGAGCATTGCATAGCCCAAAAGGCATGCGACGATAGGCGAAAGTTCCGTATGGGCAAGTAAAGGTTGTCTTTTCTTGATCTTTTGGGTCAATTGGGATCTGAAAATAACCCGAGAAGCCATCGAGGAAACAGTAGTATTGGTTTCCTGCTAGTCTTTCGACATTTGTGTCCATGAAGGGCAATGGGAAGTGATATTTCCGGGTGGCTTCATTAAGCTTTCTGTAATCAATACATACTCGCCATCCCGTAACCAATCGAGTAGGAATTAGTTCATTCTCATCATTTGTGATGACGGTCATGCCTATTTCTCTAGGTTCCAGTGTTCCGGGGCTTACCCAAGGGCTGTCAGATGATGGGAAAATCAATCCCGCATCAAGGAGTTTTTCACTTCATTCTTGATAACGTCTGTTTGGATTTTTGGGTTACCCTCTCTGACTTTTGCACAGATGTTCGTAGTCCTCATCCATTAGAATTTTGTGAGTACAAAATTCTGGGCTAACACCCTTTATTTCGCGAGAGTTTCCAAGCGATGGTCGATTGTGGACTTGAGGAACCTTGAGAAGAGCTGCCTTTTCTCATCTTTTAAGTCTTTAGCAATCTAATGACTAGGCAAACTTGTCGTCACCTTCTAAAAATGCGTACTCAAGATGGGGTGGCAGTTCCTTGAGTTCAACCTCGGGAGGTTCATCAACGGAAGATTTAGCTTCACAGAGTTTGAGCTCTTTCCTAACTCCAGGCAGATATTGTTCATGATTTGGGAGGGGGGGTGGTGGTTCACTGTTTCAAAAATACTTTAGAAGCAGGATGTCCCTCACGGATCCTGATAAGTTGGTATCACTTCAGTGAAGTTGGATCATCTTCTAGAGCAGAATGAATCTGCTTCTTCCATTAAAAGATAAATCACTGTCCCGAAAGGAGTGAGATTTGGAGAAGAATAGAAACATAGGCTCAAATATGGAGTGGGATTGCCACTCGCGATCACGTTTGAAAATCCTAGGACCCTCTTGGAGAATACTCATCACAAGCCATATCAATGACGTCGATTTTGTTTACAGTCATATGGTTGTAATCAGTGTGTATCTTGAAGTTTGGTCCAGATTGAATGTGATGGCTTCCTTGCCAACACGAAGGGTAATCTCACCTTCATAAACATCTATCAAAGCATGACTGGTTTTCAAGAAACATCGCCCGAGAATTAAAGGTACTCGGGGGTCTGGTTCAAAATCAACAACTACGAAGTCAGCTGGAAATTGGAATTTTCCCACATTTACAAAGACATCTTCAGCGATACGAGTGCGTTTAGTGATCGAACGATAGCTTGTTCACTGTCATGAAAGTTGGGGTCAATTTAGAGAGATAGATTGGACTCCTCAGCTCAGACGTGAAGGCATGAGCATGAATGCTCGCACCAAGATCGGCCAATGCGTTGCATGTAGTAATCCCCGTAAATTCACATGGAATCAGAAATCGGCCAGGGTCTCCAAGTTTCTTTGGTAACTTGTTGAGGATGACCGCTGAACAGTTCTCATTCAAAGGAGTTCTTGCCAATTCGCTCAATTTTTCCTTGTTTTCCAATCAAAGTTTTCTAAGGTTGAAGCAAAATTTAGGCAATGAGCATCAATGCATTGTACACACACACACGTAAAGCTAATCTCGAAACTCAAATCTCTAAAGATTTCATAGAATTTCTCGATTTGGTCGTTAGCTTTTTCCTTGCGCCTTTCATCATTTCTTCTTGATGGAAATGGAATTGATGCTTTAGGAATTGGAGTAACAACAGGAGCAACATTGGGCTCAGGATTTGGATTACGAGACTGAATTTGAACAACAGGAGGTTGGACGTCTTCGGTGCTTCCGTTATTAGCAGGAGGCATCGTGTCCTTTGTCACCTCGGTGTCATGATTAACTGCTTTTGGTCCTTGGATGGTAACACCACTTCGGGTAGTGATACCTTTTAAATCTTCCTTTGGGTTGGTATCAAGTTGTTACCAGGAAGAGTTTCTTGAACCGGAAGTAGAAAGCTGTTATTGCAGTAACAAATTTTGAACGCAAATATCAGTCAAATTGGCCATTTGGGATTGCAGGTTTTGACCTTGGTTTTGCATGTTTCTCAACACTGCATCATTGGCTGTGACATATCTTTCAAAATCTGTTTTTGACACACCGTGTGTCTGAGGAGCAGGTCCTTGATGAGCTACTGGTTGATGGGCTACTGGTTGATTGACCGGAGGTCGATAAATCTGACCTTGGTTGAAATTGTTTCCTCTGTTTTGATTGAAGTTATTTCCTCCTTTTTTTTCCTCTTTTTTTTCTTTTTTTTTGATTGAAATGTTTTGACTATTTGCATGAGGATTCTGAATGGGAGGAAACCAGGAGGTCGAATTTGATTTGTGCCATTTTTTTTGGAGGTCGATAACCAGAATTGCTTGGCTAAAATTGGCCGAGCGGCCTGGGACACATACTCTTGGGATTATTGTCATGGTACATGTAGCTATTAGTGTGTTACTGGACAGTTTTGATAAAGAATCGACCTCCCACACAAGTTCACACTTTGTTCAACCGCTTTTACGGGGGCGGGGTAGCTGGCGGTTGGTTTTCTATCGAGGAATTTATGCTCCGAATATGTCTTTGAAGTTCAGCTAACATCAGATGAGACTGGGCTGGGGTGGATGAGTTTGTACTCATTTTTAGCTTACAAACAGCTTTGTTTCTTGATTGACGTACCTTAGACTTGCTCTCGATGATTTTTAAACATTCTCGAGGCATTTTGTCTAAGAAGTTACCACCGGCAGCAGAGTTCAATGAATCTTGATCATTTGAGTTTAGGGCATTATAGAATGTATCGAGTTGATGCAATTATGAAAACCCATGATGAGGGCATCCCCTTAAAAGATCATTGAAACGATCCCAAGCCTCATAAACGTTCTCATTAAAATTTTGCTGAAATCTCGTGATTTCATTTCTAAGATTTGTCGTTTTATGAGGGAGGGAGAAATTTGTTAATAAATTTCGAAACAAGAAAAAATATATCCCATGTTCAACTCGACCGAGGGGGTTTCTTTTCTAGCCATATCCGGCTGCCCCTTCGAGAGGAAACGGGAAATGCTAAGTTTACCGACGTATTTGGTACGTTCGGAATCTTCATGTAGAAAGTGATCTTGTGAAATAACGGATGTGTGCATGTGGGTCTTCTTATCATTTCCAAAAAAATTGCTTGTTTTGGACAAGATACGAAGGCATGCTTTGTCTCAAAGTTATTCGCGGTGATTTCGGAATAACTATCGTTTCCTCGTACCATCGGGGGTGCTCTCGAGCAGTTGCGCCATTGTCGATTATCAGCCATCGTAACTTATGGGAGATTCTCAGGTTTCCAAGATTGGATGATTCAACAGAAGTTTGTCGGGATTGTGGTTGTCGGACGTCTACGTGCTTCGAGAGCGAGTTCGCATGCCACAAAATAAGAAAGATAAAAAGAAAATTACACTAATTTTTTTGGTTTTTTTTTCAATGATTTATTCCAATGATATTTATCGGACAATGAGATAAGGACCACTCAACCATATATTCTATTACTTCACGGTAGCTCTCAAAAAGATAAAGCTCTGGTTGAGCGGAGGAGTAGGAATAGCGCGAAGCTTATTTCTCCTTTCGGGTCGTAGTTCCTAGGAACAACCCTCCTTATACCCACTTTATAGTTTGTTTAACTTTTCAAGGTGAGCCGTACGTTGTAAGAGACACAAATGGCAAGTTTTTAAATCTTTTGTTCGAGTTGGGAACCAACAAGTTCACCGGAAGTTATTATGATAATACCTCAGTTGAGAATATTATATTTTGGTATTTTTACCAATTTGTGAATTTTATTTCTTTTTTATGGACAATGTTTTTATATTTTTGGTTTTTCTTTGGTTTTTATCTGATAATTATACTAATAAAAGAAAATGAAAAATATTTTTGTACTTTTTATGTTTTTTATAAAAGAAAATATTCACAGATTCAAACACAATTTGTCAAACGTAACGAAAATCGGTATCACAGCCTCCCCGGCAGCGGCGCCAAAAATTGATCCGTCCAAACTACACCTTAAAATATATATAACATATAATAAAATATAGAATATATATAGTAAGAATAGTCCAGAAGCAGAATCAATAAAACCGAGAAGTAGTATAGAGTGTTCCCGGGTCGTTTATCCCCAACGAGGCTGGACTGGAAAATCGATACAATCGAAGATTTGAGTTTGAAGGAAGTGCAATTGATGTGGGGAGTGTGGAAAAGTCAAATTCGACAATAACAAACAAAAAATTTTAAGAAAAACCTAAAAATTATGAAACTAAGCTTAAAAAATGAAAGCACGAATCCGGAACAAAGGGGAAAAACCTAAATCTTTAAAAAAATAACCCTACGAGAAATTTTTACTTCTAAATACTCTACGGGACAAATAACGAGAAATGAAAAAGATTACTAGACCGAAAAACGGAGTTCGTTTGACCAAAAACGAGCAGACAAAAAAACCGCCCCGGACCGTTCTTTCAATAAGGCACAAAGTTGTAAACAGGACCTCCCCCCCCCCGAAAAATTTTTGTATTTTTCCTACAAAAACTATATGACAAAAGAAAATTTTCTAAAAAAGCAAAATATTTTTTTGATAATTTTTGTATTTTTTATGAATTAATTAAACTTTTAACGAAATTAAATTATAAAAAATATTAAATGACTTCGAAAAATTCTGAAAAATTTACTAAAAATACTTTACACTATGATTATTCTACGAAAAATAAGAAACACGAAATTGGCTTTAAAATAAGCTCGTAATAAGCTGTTACAGCTTATAAGCTTATAAAGCCAAAAACTACTATAAGTATCCAAGCCCCTTGAGTCTTTAACGAAAAAGACCCAAGGGCGCAGCGGTATGTGTGTTGTAAAAGGGGGATCGTATCGAGGGGTCCCGGGTTCGAGTCTTGCTCACCCGGACCTCTTGTCTTTCCCTCTTTTTTTTTTTGAAAAACTTCAAAAAGCAAAGTTGTTAAGCTCGTGGGGCTTAACAACTTTGTCAACTACAACTTTTGCTGACAAGCTCTAAATAAGCTTAAAAATAAGCTTAAAAATGACAGAATTGCATAAACTAGCTTAAAGCTAGAAAAAGCTAAGACATTTGGACTTGTGGTGGACAAATAAGCTAAGTTTGGACAAAATAAGCTAAAGGGGGTCCTAAGCTAACCTAATAAGCACTAATGAGCTTAAAAGCTAAGACTAAATAAGCTAGAAAACAGGGCTTAAGTGACAGAATCTAAAAACAAGCTAAATGCTAAAATGCATAAGCTGTTGGACTTAAATAAGCTAAGAAAAAGGCAAATAAGCTTAACAACTAACTAATCTATCTAAATAAGCTATTTAGAACACAAGTGAGCTTATGAAATAAGCTGAATAAGCTAAAAGTAAAAATAAGCAATCCCTACACTACTTGAGCAAAAACAGTCAAAGGGCAAGTTGAGGCTTAAAATTAAGCCATCAAATAAGCTTCCTAAGGGCTGAAACTTAGAGGGCTTATACAAGAGCTTATAGGCTCTTGAAATAAGCCAAGAACTTGGGCTTAAGTGCTCTTAAAGGCTAAGCAAAGAGAGCTTAAAATCTCCCCTTTGCACCAGGGGAGATTTAGGCTAAACTCAAGGGCTTATTTGACAGCTTATTTAAAGCTGTCAAATAAGCTCTAATGAAAAATAAAAGTTGAAACAGATGAAGAGGGGCTCAAGATGAGCTTATGCTCAAATTTTTAGCTTCTAAGATCAAAGAAAACCTGCTGATTTTTTAACATGAAAATGGGCTTTTTGCTTTAAAAACAAATAACACTTAAATCTTTTGGTGGTTTTGACTCAACAAGTCAAAAGGACACAAGGTATTTTGACAGCTTGTTTTAAACCCACAAAACACACTCTTTTTGGAACTAAAACTCAAAATCCAAGTGCTTATGAATATAAGCACTTGGTGTTTTCTTAAAAACACACAGTTTCAACAATGGCTTGGAAAAGTTTTGAAAAACAAATTTTAAACTTAAAAACTTTCAAAAACAGCTTAATACAAGCTTAATACTCAAGCTTAAGCTAGCTTGAGTACCACAACCCATACACAAAAGCTTTTTGACCCGTTTTTCATGCTGACCCCATATTGACCCACACAACTCTTAAGATTTTGAAAAGTGATTTTAAAAAACTTATATGACAAGAGTAACTGAAATTTTTAAAAACACTAATGATAGTTCTTAAACACTTTAGATTATAAAAAGAAAAAAGAAAGGCAAATAATGCACTTTTATGGAGGAAATTAACAGGTTTGGGGTGAGATAGGAGAGGGGGGAAGGGGGATGGGGGAGGAGAGGGGGGGAGGGAGGGGGAGGAGGGGGGGGAGAGGGGGGGAGGAGAAAGGAGAGGGGGGTGAGGGGGGAGGGGGGGGGGAAGGGGGGGGGGGGGGGGGTGAGGGGGGAAGGGGGGAGGGGGGGGGGGGGCGAGGGTGGGGAGAGGGAGGGGTGGGGGAATGGGGGGGCGGAGGGGGGGGGGGGGGGGCGTGGGGATTAGCAGAGAGCAAGAATAAGCTTCTTTTTGGCAGTTTTAGACACTTTGAATGAAAATGAAGTAAAGAGTAACTAAGAGGCACACTAAAGCATATTTAAACACATATAAGCATAAAAACAGTATTAAGCAAAGAAAATAAGCCAAATAAGCTTATTGCTACAGTAAATAAGCAAAAATTGAAAGAAAAGGTACCTTTGATCCTTTGCTCAAAAAGGATCTTTTTAACCTAATAAGCTCTAAGGATTCCTACCCACTTATCATTAAGCTTAACTAACCTAAAACCCAACAAGCCTTCCAATTAATGCTCATTCTTCCTTTAGCTTTTTAAATGGAACATAACTTTTCTTGTTCCTCTCTTTTTTTTGAATTTTTTGTCCTTAAAAGCTTTCTAACAACATTATAAAGATATGTAAAACTGAGAGCTAAACACGAATTTTAAAGAAGACAAATTAACTTAAAATACTCTTAACTGAACTTTCATTATAATTGAAGTACAAATACAATAGAGACTTTTAAACTTTTAAAACTACACTTGACTAAAAAAAACTTGTAAAAAAAACTACTTAAAAACTCCCTCAGCCACAATAGCTTTTACAAGGCTTTTATAGAAAAATACGACTAGGCATTCTTCTCTTTTGTCTTCCTTCCACTTGTGTTTCTTTGTAGACACAACAAAAGGGTTGTGCTTGTTGTGTGAGTGTAAAGTCAGGCAAATCCTGGCCCTTTAAATTCCTTGGTGTTTGTTCGGATCATCTAAACCATCGAAATAAGTCTTGGGGAGTTGTGGGATTGCCAACTTGGCAATCTTACAGCTGGGAAAGATGGTGGAGGGGGGGGGGGAAAGTGATTATCCATGGGAGTGGAGAAGAAACGCGGGGTAAAAACGGGGTGGTTAACCAGTGAATTTTGTACTATGTTTTGGGCGGGAAAAAGGGTTATAGAAGAGGTTAGGGGTGACAAGGCACAAGTTTTGGGTTTTGCCACTTTTGGTCCCTCGAGGTGAGTGTAGTTCTTGCACCACTCGTCCTTGTGTTGTTATAGTTTTGGGGACTTGGCAAATTAAGTCCCGAAAAGTTATAACAACAATTGCACCACTCGTCCTTATGGTGTTAAGGTTTAGGACTTTTGGTAGCTTTGGCCCTTGTAGTTAAACTTTCCCATAATGGCAGTTTGGCCCTTGTCTTCTTTTTTCCTCTTTTCTTCTTTAAATATAAGTTTAGGGATTTACAAGTTCAGTCCCTAAACTTATATTTCTTTGACTTTTGGCTTCGGGGTTGACTTTCTGTTGACTTTTTCAGGCTTGGGCTTGGACTTTGACTTTGTCTTTTCCTTGCTTTTCCATTCCGAGTCCGGTTTTGTCGTTTTGGCTTCATTTTTCGTCCTTTTCTTAGATATCCGTTCCTGCACAATACAATTAGCAAAACAAGCGTATATTTGGCATTTTAAGTCCGTTTTTGGTTATTTTAGCTCGTTTTTAAAGGTAAAAGGTATGTGTAATTAAACACATACCAAAATCCCCCATACTAAGGTATTGCCGTGTCCTCACGCAATGTTATGAAGTAAACATTTACGAAAACTAAGAATCTCAATCCCCCTCGACTAATAACCTCGAAAAGTAGCTAAGTGTTCGTCAAGGGAAACTAAAGAATCAAAAGCTTCGACAAGTCCCGTTTTCACCATTTTTTATCTATACACTAACTATCCCTAATATTTTTGGATTTTCCTTTTTCTTTTCTCGACTTCCTGTTTGACTTCCTTTATTATATCAACATTGGGATCATAGAATGAGAAACGCCCATAGAATAATCTACGGATGTCCTGACGGATAAATTCATCGTCCCCGATTTTTCACTAGTTCCAAACCAAGCAATTAAACAAGATCATTTGTCAATATAAGTCTAAATGCTAAGCACTCATACTTATGACTTGTGAACTTTTAACTCCCAACATGAATATATGATTTAAATGTGTGTACTCATTTCAACTCAACCATAGATCAACTTATTTCCATAGTCGTGATTCAAGATGAATCATGACTCAAAGCAACAACTTATTAGGACCTTGTAACTTGATTTTAAAGAACGAGATTTTAACTGTAGAACTTTTTGCAACATCTTCATCATTATAATCATAAGTTCTTAAAGCTAGGAATGCGTTGCTTAGTTTGAACACCTACCTAGGCCTCGCTCCCTAGTAGGATATCACAACCAACGACCGATGTTCTTAGTTTGAAAACCCACCCCGTTGCTAGCGTAGTGAGAAATCACATCAACTCGGGTAGCATACACCGGAATGTTATTTAATGTTATCGAGTCTGTCTTCCCAGAATCACATTCGACGTATCCGCTCCATTCTTACGGCGCATTGATGGCTGGACGTTATCAGTTTTTACTTTTATGCACTTTCAAAACTCATTATTGTCAGTTCTGGCCAATAAAACGCTATTCTTGCAATGTACGGCGTATTCTCAAAAACTTGACCGTTATTTAGTTTGTTTAGTTTACTTTTTTATTAACTCCGTAGCTTTACCAAGAAGTAGGAATGTACATCTTGTTGTCCTATGTTTTTATACGGGACTTGGAATGCCAAAGAAATATCGACGAATATTGGTGGAGAATTTACAAATCTGGAGATCTTGAAGTGTTGGAGTCTTGAAACTTCAAGGCAGTTGTTCAACACAATCTTGCTAATAACCTCAACATGCAGAATCTACCAAGCAAATATCAGGGGAGTTTCTCATTCGAATTCTTTTTAATTCTTGTATTTAATGTTTTATCTATACAACAAGGACGTTGTATAATTCAAGTGGGGGGATGGAATTAGAATGTTTACTTGTCCTAATTTTTACACTAAAATGCTTAAATTATGCTAAAATTTAAATTTTTTTCAAGCATACTTTTGTAAAATTACTTGATACATAACCCGCACACAATAACCCTTGTTAGATATTATGAGGATTTAACCTTATCCGTTTCTAAATGTTTACCCAAATTCCACAAAATATGAGTGTGCCGGTGATGTAGTAGACTTTAGAACTTGGCTTGGTATATATATTCGATACCGCAATAATTAAAATACTATGAATTTAGATGGAGTAACTTGTTTAAATTGGTAAATTTTAGGATTACACCCAAATCGCCTTTACATGTTGCTTATTAACTAACTACACCGGTTAGTTAACCCCTATATAAACCCTTTGTTTACTCTCACTTTAAGAGTAAGATACCCCTAGAACAACCCGTAGAGCCAATCCTTTAGGAACTACATCAATTATTTGTTTCGTTACACATTTACACTTTAGCCTACCCTGCTAGATTAAGTTTATTTTACAGTTGCTAGTTGCTTAAAGTGTAAAGTTTGCATTTCCCGAGTCTTGTGTCTGTTTTGGTACGGTTGGAAGAGATTTGCACATCGCAAATGGGAATGTATATGATAGTCAAAACTCGTGTATTTTTACTACCATCGCAATTAATGGTACGTCCGAAGAGTGAAGAATTATCGAAGGAATTATCCAGAATTATTATGGTCGTGAAGATGGTGAAACTACATCGAGTTTCATTGTATAGTGTTAGCAAAAAAATCAAAAAAATTAGAAAAATCAAAAAAAGAGTAGGAAAGTTTGAAGATAGAAGGATCGATTATTCGTTGATACAAATCGATGATGTAGAGTATTGTATAAAGTGGAAGATATCGCCACTTGCATTGTAAAGTATGTAAAGTATGGGATGTTTGGGAAGTTGACCATTACAGGAACACCAACTTAGGTTGTTGTTTTTGATCTATGATCAAGACGTTGTAAATAGTTGTGTCTTTATCATGGTAACGGTCCAGGAAAAGTGTCTAGCAACTTGTATTTTATCGTTGCATGCTTGTTTATGTTTATCAATTCATACTTGTTTACGTGCTTTTGTATGCGACCTATTGAAAGAAACACGAAAACTATGATCCGGTGGTCTTGGTGAGTCAAACCACATGATAGCCATTTTAGTGAGAGAGAGAGAGAGTAGAGAGATAAAGTAAACTTGATAAAATGTGAAAGATACAAAAGACTCAACCCCTCTATGGAAGCCATAGAGGGGTATTTTTACCACCACACATTACATAAGAATCCTATATTGACTACACTAGTCCCTATGCGTGGTGATATGGTAAACTATGGTAATTCCGTAAATATCGTCACGTAAAGTGAATTCCTAACAATCTTCCCCCACGGGACGATATACGGAATTACTTACAATATTTTCCTAACACGCACTTAATGATTAAGAACAAGAACTTCCATGAAGCTTCTAATGCTGATGATGTCTTCTGTGGTCTTTGACTTTAAATCTGCACTCCAACATGAATTATCTTTGTAGTACCTTGTAGGAGAAATATTGTAATAGGCACGAACTAAGTAACCCATACACTTCTGGTTAAGGAGAAACTTCTGAATTAGCTTCCCCCTAATTCATGTCACATAATCTTCATTTAGAAGCTTTCAAAGCTTCCCCCTAAACTAGCACTGAATCAGCTTCCCCCTAATTCATGCCACATATTCTTTATTTAGAAGCTTTCAAAGCTTCCCCCCAAACTAGCAATCATCTTTTGAGCAGTTTCAAAGCTTTCTTACAAGCTTAGAATAATTAAGTGCACATCGGAATTGGTAGGATAATTATTAAAACGTTAGACGCAAATTTACTTGAGTACTTGTGTGAAGAATAAATTAACTCATATTTATCCAGTGAGAATCAATTGCTGATCAAATCTCTACTCATAACCTCTCCCTAGCTATCATTTTACCAACCGTTTTGCAATGTTTTAAAACCCGGTTCGACCCGGCCGGTTGAACCGCGAACCGGAGTGTTGCCGGGTCCGTTGTAAGGCGCGTTTTCGATGCTGTTTAAACCGGATTCAACCGCCGGTTTTGGTCGACCCGGGTCGAACCGTCGGACCGAAAACCAGACGGTTCAATTTATATGAACAGAAAAGAACAAGAACGATGTAACTAGATGCTGTAATAGGACATGTTGGCTATGTAACTGAACCATACGCATACTAATCTCATTAAAGATCGACCCATTACGGCTTAGGTTTTTACACTGGTGGTGAATGAAAATGGTGATAGGTGTGTACGTGTATGAAGGGTTTTGAGTTTCGTGATCTTTTCTTTGAGGGTGATAGTGGGCCCTAGTCAAAATGGTGATATGATATGACCAATTTTGTAGCAAACACAGAGTACATACTATTTGATACAGTGTACTACGAGTAATAGAAATGAATTTTTTTATACATATACAAGTAATTTACATAATTGTCCTTGTTGAATGTCAATTCCCTTTTAGTATTGGTTTGATATTGATACTGTATTTTCTTATCTTACAAACTAAAGATGCGTAACATTTTTCTTTATGTACACTTAGAATACATGTAATTTTTTTTCTTCGTAAAACTGGTTTGACTCGACGGTTCAACCGGTTGAACCTAGGGGTGAGCTTATAGGACCGGAGACCGGATCAGACCGGAAGACCGGACCGACCGGACCGTACCATTTCGGTCCGGCGTTTTAGACCAAGTCAGTCCTCGGTCCGGTCCGGTCCGGTCTTGGACCTATGCTCACCCCTAGTTGAACCGGTGACCCATTGAACCGGTCACTCGACCGAGTCAACTAAAAACCCGAGTTTTAAAACATTGTCGTTTTGTAGGCTATTTGAAATAACCATTGATGAAGTAAACCCGATATACCAAACTTGAAACTGAAGTAGAATTCCCCGTTCTTGTGACTTAAGCTTGCACTAATGTTGGAAGAATAGTGTAGAGAAACTCAATACTTACCAAGCAAAGTATGAGACATTCATCACCCTTTACGATTATCCACAACGACTTAGCGTGTGACACTGAGAACTACAACGTATCTCCTTTAAGTGATAGTTATCCAGGTCTTCAACCAACTACCCCGACTGCTAAAAACTAGATAATCCAAGATTTCATCCAAATTCTTGAGCCCGAGCAAGTTGTCATTGAACATCATGCATCCAACCAACTATGAATGACTAAATTTCGACTTCAAGATAAAATAAGTTCACGTCTTCGTAAAATGCCACTTCAATCTCAAATAAGTGATACCCGATCAACTCCGTAGTCACACAAAAATCAATTCCAAATCTAGCCTTTAAGTTTCATGATTCTTTATCCAACTCGATCACGGTCTCGTCACTTAAAAATAGTCACCTTGCCACTCTAAACCTTAAATATTATGTCCATCTGCTTTTTAAAAAAATTTCAATTATTTACCACAAATCATACCAATGATTAACTCCTAAACTAATTTTTAGTGACAACAAGCCTGATTACTCGCGCGTTGCTGCGGGGCGTAAATTTTTCCCGCGTTGTTGCGGGGCATTAATTTTTTTTTTTTGTTCGGGTTTATTTTTTTAGTCTCATGTTTAATAGTTTGTTTTTCTTTTATATGGATTTATGTGTTGGACCTCATGTTTAAAGGTTTGTTTTTTTGCTATATGGGGTTTTTTTTAATTGTATTTTGTGCGGGTTTATTTTTTCGGTCTCATGTTTAACAGTACGGGTTTATTTTTTTGGTATCATGTTTAATAGTTTGTTTTTTTTCTTTATATGAGATTATGTCCCGCGCCTTGTTGCGGGTCGTTAATTTTTTTTCCTTTTTTTCGGATTTATTTTTTCGGTCTCATGTTTAATATTTTGTTGTTTTTTATATGATCTGAGTTGTACGTTTCTGACCCTGTCAGTTATTTTAAAGTTATTAGGTATCGAAGATATTTCCGCGAGTATTTTTTTATCTGAATAAATCGATACTTTTGTAATATTTTTTTCTCCTTATTTTGTGCAAACCAAATTTAAAAAAAAAACACCAATTAGGCCGGCCTAAAGTGGGAGCCCAATAAACCGGCCCAAAGTGGGAGCCCAAGAAAGAGGTACAAAATGACAAAATAAGATTTTGATCTTTAGTACAATTCGAAGATCTTTCCGCGGGTGGTTTTTTATATTACCTACTTCTATGTTGCACGTTATTGTAACAAAGAATAATGGGTCGACTATTTTTTGTCCATATATATTATAGATTTACCATTTAGGCCGACCACATGGGCTAAAAGGAGCCCGGCTAAGGATCCGAACATTTTTGACATTTTTTATAAAACCGTGTGTATGTCAGAAGCATTGCAATGTTGGGCTCGTTTTATTCGCAATTCGAAGATTTTTCCGCGGGTGGTTTTTTATATTACCTACTTCTATGTTGCATGTTGAATAAGTAAAAAAAAAACCAAATGGGCCGGCCCAATCTGAAAGACAAAACTGGCAGCCCAGGAAAAAAACTTAAGCCCATGCCACAAAAAGACAAAATAAGAATCTCGTATATTGTTTAATTTTCGTTGGATAAGGAGATACTTGGACCAAGCAGCTTTTATCATAAATTGAATATTTGGAGAAACAAGCAGAATTACCCGCGCGTTGCTGTGGGGCGTTAATTTTTTGCGCGCTGTCGTGGGCCTTTAATTTTTTTTTTAATTTTGTGCGGGTTTATTGTTTCGATCTCATGTTTAATAGTTTGTTTTTTTCTTATATGGGCATAAGTGTTGGGCCTCATGTTTAAAAGTTTTTTTTTGCTATACGGGGGTTTCTTTTTTTTAGTATACTTTTATGGAATTATGTTGCGGGTTTATTTTCTCGGTATCATGTTTAATAGTTTCTTTTTTTCCCTTATATGAGTTTATGTCCCGCGCGTTGTTTCGTGCCGTTATTTTTTTTCGAGTTTATTTTTTTTGTCTCATGTTTAATAGTTTTTTTATATCGGCTTATGTGTTGGGTTTCATGTTTAAAGTTTTTTTTTTGCTATACGGAAATTTTTTTAATATAATTTTATGGGATTTAGGTAAATATGTGTTATATATTTGGGCTTATGGTTTTTAGTGGTGTAAAATGACACCGTTTAATGCGACCTAAAGATGTACGTTTGTGACCCTGTCGATTATTTTAAAGTTATTAAGTATCGAAAATGGTTCCGTGGGTATTTTTTATCTGAATAACTCGATACTTTTGTAATATATTTTTTTATCTAAAAAATTGTTATCCTATGTTTGCATGTTTAATCCATGAATGATTTCTTATCATTCTAAATATGTCCATTGTCGGTTAACAATATAGAATATTGTTATGTAAGGCAAATATGAGTGTTGGTTATATTCCGTGAATATATGGATTTGTTCCCACCAAACTCATATGTATTCACAAGGGATGCATATTGGATACCCCAACCTTCGAGCATTTACTTTTGAATCCATGTCATGAGTAAAATGTCAAAAATAATTTAAAATTGTCCTTAGACTTGAGATGCAAGCAAGTTCTGTATGTGTGGATATCTCTCTTTGATTATAGTCAAACGCTATCCTGAAATATGGTAGTCATAAAGGCTATTTTTGGGAGTGTATGTGAAGCAGCATCCACAACACTTGTAGTCAATAAAGGATTTGTTCCTCCACTTGATATGTGCAGAAAGATACCATTGGGCCCTCTCCAGATTTAATCAGATAATTGTGTGGCCGCACCCAAAGGGTAATGCAAGATGATTCTTGATTACATTTGGTATATCTGAATTATTTCTATAACGAGAAACATAATGTTAAACTATATGGAATGACTCAGGATCCATATCCATGGTTTAACGGTATCTGTAACAAAGCGATGGTTATAAAGCAAGAAATTTATAACCATTAAATAGCAGAGATGATTTTTGAAACTCTTATCTCATAATAGTCCTAATGAAAAAACAATTGTGTGGGTTGCTAGACTTTGCCAATTATAGGTATAAGTGTTAGGTGCTACTCCAACTCCCAAGTGGGAGCTGTTGGATTATGGTAGTCGGCTAGCATTTGTACATTACGAATATGTGAGCCTATTGGGGGCACACACGTTAATACACGGAGAATTTTATAGACCGATAAAAACCGATTTCAAAAAAACCGATTTTAAAAAAACCGATAAAACCGAAATCGGTTATTAGAAAAACTGGTTTTTTTTAAACCGGTTTTCTAATAACCGAAAACCGGTTTTTACCGATTTATTGCATCTCTACCCCCCTATAGTAATATAGAATATAGGTAGATTTAAACAAACATCAAATTTCCACTTACAATACATGTTGAAGTGTTGAACTTGGGCTGATCTATCAATCTTTCCCATTCCATAAGTCCAAATTGGCTCGTAGACATAGACTACATCAATCCAGTTTTATATTACACCAAAATTTGCATAAAGTACAGATAATAAGCCCATTTTAAGTTTCATGACTACTACTATATATAGTAAAATCGGAAAAAACGACGTCGTTTTCGGTTGTTTCACACCTGCGCAAGTTATTAGCCCAACAGCGGCCATGTTAAAAAAACAAAAAATTTCCCAGCCCAAAAAAAATAAAAAAAAGAAAATTTACAAAACAGCTCATCAACTTTTAACTATTTACGACTCTTTTATATAATAAACTAATTACGACTCTTTTATATAATAAACTTCCAATTGCGAACAAAACGAGTCCAATATTGCAATGTTTTCGACATACGCACGATTTTATAAAAAATGTTGAAGTTTACTATAAATAGAAAAAAAAATTACAGAACGTACCCTCAACTTTTAACTATTTACGATTTTTTAATATAATAAACTTTATTTATCAAATATATAACACATATCTACTGATTATTCAGATAAAAAAATACTCACGAAAAGATCTTCGAATTGCGAACAAAATGAGCACAATATTCCAATGCTTTTGACATACGTATGATTTTATAGAAAATGTTGAAGTTTAATATTCCGTAATTGTTAAAAAAATAGTCAGTGAAATAAAAAACCTGTGTCACGTACAAGTCAACACCGCTACAACGCGTGGACAGATTACCTCAATATTCATTCGAAACACATTCGCGAAAAATTATGCCCCGCGGCAATACACGGGCTATGTAATTAAATCGCACAAAAACAAGTTTCGCCGTAACGCGCGGAAGGTCCAGCTCTTATGCAATCAAAAACCGCCCCACCCTGTGCAAAAAAAAAATTATGAGAAAAAAAAAATTAACGCCCTGCAACAACGCGCGAATAATGATGCTTGTTATTAAAGAAAGAAGGACTCAATTATTGAGAGAATGACTGAATGACAGAATGCAATAGGTTAGTATCAAAATTTGCTCCCACTATTAAAATGAGATTATAGGTGCATTTGGAGTCACAAAATAACGGGCTGTTTCTTTTTTTTTATCCTGTTTGGATAATGTGTCTTTCTGCATAACATATTCTTTGTAGAGTTGGTCATGTGTTAATTTTTTTTTTGAAACAACTAACTTCAATTAAAATGGAAAAGGGCTAGCCAGAGGCTAGAAAAAAAATACAACCCATTAAATAGGTTCAATGAGCCATTTGGTCTTGTGTTAAAATTATGATGTTTCTTTTCTTCCCGAATGAACAACATCAATAATATAAATGACTATCTTACCCTTTTCTTTGAATTGTTCAAACATTCAAATATCACAACCTTATACTCCGTAGCTTACAAAAATGATATTGTTATATTTCATTGTGACCAGTGTGGATCTCTTTTCTATTGCACATGGACTCTTTAAATACCTGTTGTTGTTCAAATATATGAGAGTCATTTTGTAAATGTAAGATAACAAACTAATATGTCTGATTCATAAAATACAAAAAGCCCCAATTGAAATCAACCTAACAAAAAAGATGAATAAATGAAATCTTATCTATTACTCTATATTACATAGAGCAAACATTTGACCCACTGTAGATCTACAGTGTCAAAAGTTTGACTTGGGCCACTTGGGCTCAAATTTGGCCCGGCCCAAGTTTTTTTTTTTACTCTACTTTGGCTTGGCTCAAGTATTTTTTTTTAAATTTAGTCCAACATCTAGCCCAACTCTTTTTTGGGCTCTACTTTGGCCCGGTCCAAGTAATTTTTTTTTTTTTAAGTTTAGCACAACATCTAGCCCAACTTTTTTTCCCTTTTTTCCACATGGTTACTTTTCATCGGTCCAAAGAAAAACTTTATAATCCCTCCCACCCCCACTTCTTTCGCTAAAAATAAGAAGGAAAAAAAAATTACGAGACGTGATTTTATTACTCTATAATACAATTCTCAAATGGTCGGTGGCACTGTAGCATCTAACCCACTGTAGATCTACAGTGTCAAAAGTTTGACTTGGGCCACTTGGGCTCAAATTTGGCCCGGCCCAAGTTTTTTTTTTTTTGCTCTACTTTGGCCCGGCTCAAGTATTTTTTTTTTAAAATTTAGTCCAACATCTAGCCCAACTTTTTTTTGGGCTCTACTTTGGCCCGGCCCAAGTAATTTTTTTTTTTAAGTTTAGCCCAACTTTTGTTCCCTTTTTTCCACATGGTTACTTTTCATCGGCCCAAAAAAAAACTTTATAATCCCTCCCACCCCCACTTCTTTCGCTAAAAATAAGAAGGAAAAAAAAATTACGAGACGTGCTTTTATTACTCTATAATACAATTCTCAAATGGTCGGTGGCACTGTAGCATCTAACCCACTGTAGATCTACAGTGTCAAAAGTTTGACTTGGGCCACTTGGGCTCAAATTTGGCCCGGCCCAAGTTTTTTTTTTTTTCTCTACTTTAGCCCGGCTCAAGTATATTTTTTTTAAAATTTAAGTCCAACAACAAGCCTAAACTTTTTTTTTGGTCTCTAACTTTGGCACCGTCCCAAGTAAGTTTTTATTTATTAAGTTTAGCCAACATCTAACTGCCAACTTTTCCTTATTTTCCACCATTGGTTTACTTTTCATCGGCCAAAAAAAAACTTTATAATCCATCCCACCCCCACTTCTTTCGCTAAAAATAAGAAGGAAAAAAAATATTACGAGACTGCTTTTATTACTCTATAATACAATTCTCAAATGGTCAATGGCACTGTAGCATCTGCAGTGCTTGCTACAGTGCTACAGTACCGGCCCGAAAAAAAAGCCCAAATTTTTTGCCCCCAAACAAAAAAAAAAATTACAAACGACCCTCAACTTTTAACTGTTTACACTTTTACATAAAATATTAAAAAAATAAAACTAGACCAAAATTTGGCCCAAACTTAAAAAAAATTTACAAAACGGACCCTCAACTTTTAATGTTTACGACTTTTTTACATAAATTTTTAAAAAATAAAATAAAAAAGGCCCCTCAAGTTTCTTTTATTCGCAACTTTTTTATATAAATTTTTTAAATAAAAAATATACTGTACCGGCCCAAAAACTAGCCCAAAATTTGGCCAAAACTAAAATAAAAAAAAAATTACAAAACGGACCCTCAACTTTTAACTGTTTACGACTTTTTTACATAAATTTTTAAAAAAAAAAAATAAAAAACCCCCTCAAGTTTCTTTTATTCGCAACTTTTTTACATAAATTTTTTAAATAAAAAATATACGGACATAAATGCTTCTGAACCACGAATAAAATGAAACCAATATTGATATTTACCAAACCGAAACTTGCACAACAACAATGCAAAAAACTTAACTCCCGCGGCAACGCGCGGGTTAAATTCCAACTCGTTAGATCTAAAACATAAATTAATTTATAGCAATTAGCGATTAAGATCTAAAAACAACAAAACCTAACTTTGTCATTCTTAAATTAATGCACAAATTATTTAAAAAAAACCATGGATGTAATAATCCACCGGAAACCGTCTTCTTGGTACCCATATTTTGTACTTTTCAGTTTCCACTATTACAAGCACTTGAAGGGTTAGAGTTTAATAACGGAGTACTATACCTTCAAGAACACAATATCGAAGTAAAATACTTGACGGGTATGAGTGAACAAACAGGGGCCGCCATGAAGGCGCTGCTAGGGGAAGAGCGCCGACGAGAATGAGCATTAGGGGAGGATGACAGGTGGGAAGGAGTTTGTGATGGATAAATGAAAGGTTTGGATGAGTGAGGTGAGAGAGAGGAAGGTGAGGGTATGTTTGTAATTGTGATGTATATTTATGTCCTGGATGAGAAGGATATACTTTTTACTACCCGTTTGTATTTAAGATATCCTTTTACAATAAGTTAAAAAGAAACATCACAATATCCTATTTGGATACATTAAGCAAAAAAGAAACGCACCCTAAGAGGCACATGCACAAAAAATTGAAAAAAATAAAAGAAAATACTAATAACACGTCGCCATGTTAATGGCACCGGAACCTCATGGATAAAAGCGCGGTGGATCCAAACAATATGTACCAACTTCCCTTATAATGCATCCGAGGAATTGAAGAAATACAGATGAATTTACAAAAATAATTTAATTTTTTAAATAAAAAACTTAACATTGCTATCACACGAATCAGAAAGCCTTCCGCAAACTCTAATATTCTTGCAGAACTTATAGCCGGCCAATTAAAAATAAAGTTTTTTTGGCAAAGCAATTAAAAATGCTATAGAATTAACTGAACAAGCAGATACAAAAGGAATTCAAGTGCAAATTGCAGGCAAATTGTTCAAGAATAGTGTCGTTGAGTTTCTCGACCCTTTACCTTAGGATTAATCAGTTCTATTTCTCGATGGGGGCAGGGAAGGGATATAACTCAGCGGTAGAGTGTCACCTTTACGTGGTAAAAGTCATCAGTTCGAGCCTGATTATCCCTAAACCCAATATGAGTTTTTCATTTTGATTTGCTACCCCCACGCCTTGCGCTCTTAACAGATAACCAGAAGCGTTATATAAACTACAATTCACGGATGCACACAATTTTGATATATCATTTTCAGTGAAAGATGATCATTCATACATGGTTATATTGCATGGATCTAAAACAAATGTCCAAATTCCTTTTCTATTACAAAAAGAATGACCATATCTCTAATTGCCTCTCAAATCACTATCGACTTTGCTTTGCATCATAGTCTTGAATCTAAACAATTACTAGAGTTGTTTTTAAGAAGTTTATAATTACATTTCATTCATGATTCTGCTCCTAAGACTTCAGTTACATTTCATTTACTGTATGATTTTTCCGATTTAAAATTACTCCAAATTATATAATCTTATATTTTACTTGATAGCAAATATTAATAACTGTTTTGTGCACCTATACATAGGGAAACTAGCATAGTCGTTTGATATATTGTTCAAAAAAAGGTTTATGTTTATACCGTTGTGGTGGTATAAATCAAAGTTATGGACCATCTATATAACATTTCATATAAGGGTTTTTTCTAACTTATGCTTTAGGGGCACAAGTTAAAAAGAATCTCATAATTTGTGTCACTCTTTAAATAGCTAACAACCATTGAGTGGTCTTCATTATCCCTTAATATCAGGTTTCACAACCACTGACTGATTATTCAAATGACGACACACAAGTAGTAGGACCATTTTTAACTTATGCCCGTAGAGTATGATTTAAAAAGACCCTTCAAGGGACTACCAGTGTTGGTCAACGCAAATCACAAGGACCACTGGTGTAGTTTACTTTTTTTTTAAATATAGTTGTGAGTAATGCAAGAAATTTATCATATTGCACCTAATGATACTAGAAAAATAGAAATTATAAACTCAATTCAAAGCTTTAATTAATTGTATAGGGGTAAAACTGTCATTTTATAAAAAAATAAGAGAGAAAATGTAATAATGATTATGTTTTCTTAAATTATGTATTTTTTGTCAGAAAACAATTATTTTAAAACGTACGAGTATGTTTTTAGTCAAAAGTACACACTTTTAAATGTTTAAAATATTAAAGTTCACATACCCTTACACTGTGTTCTCGAGTATGAGTAAGGGAAGAAAAAGAAAGAAAATGAAAAAAAATAAAAAAAGTTGTGTTTTTAAGTTGCACTTAAAGAAGAAAAGAAAAATAAAATAAAAAATAGTGTAATTTGATTAGTTTTTAAAATAAAGTGTTTCCTCCCAAATTTAGAATGAAACAATTTACTTCCTTTTACTTTATTAAAAAAACTCGACAACACAGCGTTAGTGTGTGTGGACAAATGTTGAATGAATAATATCTTTACATTTGTAAAAGTGAATAAAATAGTTAAATAAATAATATAAATATGCGCGCTCATAATACCTAAAATACTCTCTACATCGAGAAATGTGTAGAAATAATCTAAAATGCTCTCTTTGTTTGTTATATTTTAAGTGTACCTTTCATTCGAACGAGAAAAAAACAAAAAATTGATGAAAGTTAAGGTTTAGTTTCTCTTAGTTTTTGGAGTCTTGCCTACTCAAAGGGCCTTATCATCTCCTTTTTTTTTTTATCTATTTCTTGAGAGATTGACCATCTATAATCGGTTCATATAATAATTTTACTTCTTATAGACATTATACGCTATTAAATAAGCTTAAGCAACGAATTTTTAGCTTTTGGAGGATGCATAAGCTTTACCCAAACACCCACTAATATTACTCTAGGTAATCAAGTTTGTTGCTTCGAGCAAAGATCTATTTTAATGAAAATTCAACAAATAAGCTTTAGGTTTGCTATGTGCGTGCTGGGTTTTGTAATGGAAATTCAACACGCCGTTAGTTTTCTTTTTTATATGTGTGGTTACCAACCCATTATGAGAGACGGACAATTTTTTCTATATGTTTGGGGTTTCATCAAAATCCATCCCGGAGTGAAAACTGGATGGGGGTTTTTTTTTTGCCGAAGTGAAAATCGATCCGTCGGCTTTCGTGTCAAAAGTTTTTTCATCCCTTTTGATTTCCTCGCAGTTAAAGTCTCGGGAGTATTAACTCATTTTCGATGTTATTATTTCAATTTGTTGACTCTATTGTACTTTAAGTCTCTAGCGTCTTGCTAGACTTTTTTTCTATATATTCCATGTTTGCCGTTAAAAAAAAGAGATGGCCAAAAAGTTGATTAGGACATTGAGGTTTTGTGAATCGGTTATCTACGATATTCTTTGGTCCTATATAAATAAAGGTATATGTATATATAATGTTTATAACTTTATCTGTAACACACTGAAGAAATCATATTTTTAGTTCTAATATTAGTAAAAAAAGTTTCCTTAATTTTCGTTATCATAAAACAAATAAAGATCAGTATTATTTAGTTATGACTAGGGGTGCAATCGAGTCAAGTCGAGCTTGAGCTTGACAGGGCTTGAGCTTGACTTGAAAAAAAAATAGGCTTGAGCTTGGCTTGATAGCTCGTCAAGCTTTGACTATCCAAGCTTGAGTTTGGCTCGAGTAGGATTCGATCAAAGCTTGAGCTTGGCTTGAAAAACTTGAATATATACAAAATCAATGTATTTAATAGCCAAACGCCCAAACTTATCAATAAACATATGTATAAAAAAAACAAAAAAAAACATAACTGAAAACTAAATTAGATTCATTTAACATTAATAAAACCACAAACATACTAATTATTTCTATAAATCTTAGCTAAGCTCCTAGTATCTGCTTTGACTTCATTTTTCCAACTCGCCTATCTTCAGATCAAGTTCAAGATTTGGACGTCCTGTTACTTATGAAGAGGTCAAAAGGGCTGTTTAGGATTGTGGCACCAACAAATCACCTGGGCCAGATGGATTTTCCTTTGAATTTTACCGTAAGTATTGGACAACAATTAATGATGATGTGTTTCAAGCTGTCAGAGATTTTTTTGTGAATGAGCACTTCCCTAGAGGATGCAACTCTTCTTTTATAGCCCTTATTCCCAAGATCCAAGATGCCAAATTTATGAAAGACTTTCGTCCTATAAGTCTTATTGGAGAGTTTACAAAATCATAGCAAAAATTTTGGCCAACAGATTTATGTCTAGTTCTGCCTTTCTCATAAGTGATGTTCCAATCGGCTTTTGTTGCTAATCGTCAAATTCATGATGGGCCTTTCATCTAAGAGCTTTCTATCTTGGTGTAAGTTTAAAAAGCTAAATGGGATGATTTTTAAGGTGAACTTTGAAAAGGCTTTTGATTATGTGAAATGGGACTACTTAGATGAGACCCTAAAGGCTTTTGGTTTTGGCTTAAAATGACGTAATTGGATCAGTAGTTGTCTTAATAACGCCATTGGATCGGTGCACATTCAACGGTACCTACTTTGGAGTTTCCAGTTCCATAAGGGCTTAAAGCAAGGTGATCCCACTCTCCAGTTTATTATTTGATTATGGAAACTCTTCACCTCACGTTCAAGAGAGTCTTAAACGCCGGTTTATAATAAAGTATCTCTCTAAACACGTCTTCACGATCTCTCATTTGTTTTATGCGGATGACGTAGTCTTATCGGTGATGGAACAACAATAACAATCAAACTTTATTGAGTTGTTTTGAGTGTATCTAACTTACTACGCAAGGCCTTAAAATTAATCTCACAAAAGAAAATTAATGGGGATTGGAGTTAGCTTCAAATTCCTGTTTCAGCTGCATCTTCTTGATTGGCACGCTCTAGTTAATTCTCCCTTCAATTATCCTTGGCGTGAAGGTTGGTAGCAACAGTCAAGAAATAACTCTTGGGAACGATGTATCGTCTAAAGTTCTTCAAGAAATGTCCCAAATGGAAGCTTAAACTCCTTCTATAGGCGCCGCCTACCCTTTTAAAGTTCGTTTCTTACCTCGATTCGCTTTATCAATATTTCTATAACAATTCAAGATTCCATTGCGTGTTAAATCATTTGGAATCTATTCGTCGGAATTTATTTTTATGGAAGTTGATGGTTCTGATAGAAGCTTGCTTTGGATTGGCTGAATATGATTTCTAACCTCAAAAAGAATGGTGGTCTTGTGTCTCATTTTGTTGCATAGGGGGGGGGGGGGGGGAGAGTGGGATTATAACAAAAATATTAAGTTTTTTTTAAATATTGGGTATGTTATATTTTGATATTTGGGGGGGGGGGGGGGGGGTTTGGGGTTTTGGGGGTGTGGTGGGGTTTGGGGGGTTTGGGTTGTGTTTTTTTGTTGGGGGGTGGTGGGGGTTGAGAAGAGAATGGGATAGTGGGTTTGGAGATTTCTAACGATGGTTCGTCTTTGTGGACTCGTTTTTATTAAAGCCATCTGTGTAACATAGAAGCTTTAGATCTCATTAGTTGATTACAAGAAGATCTCCATGGCAAGACGTAATTCTTGCTATTCATTCGCTTCAAAGTAAATGTCTAAATCTTATGGATTTCATTCAAAAAAAAGTTGGCAACGGTGAGAATACTTGTTTTTGGGATGATTCTTGGTTAGGAGATGTTGCGTTGAAGGTTCTTTATAAAAGGTTATATGCTTTAGAGATGTGTATTTCCCTATTAGTGTGCCGAGAAAATGGTCATCCTCGTTTCTCATCTTTTTCGTAATCAAGAGTGGTTGGAGCAGGAAAATTTAATGTTTTATCTTGCTCGAAAAGTTGCTGATCTGTGCTCCCAAATATATTAGATAGAGGGTGTGGTCTTTAGAAGGCTCACAAGAGTTTTTCGGTTATATCCTCTCGCATCTTTAATTATAATACAATCTGCTGAAAGCTGAAGTTCTACTAGAAGGCTTAAGTCGTTCCCATCAAGGTAAATGTTCATGCATGGAGGGTTTGCTTGGATAAATTACCTACTAGAGCTAATCTTTGGCTTAGAGGAATGGATATTTCATCAATTGCTTGTCCCCTTTGTAATTCGGCTGTGGAATCCACTCCCATATTTTTTTTCGCTTGTCCCTGGCTCGCCAAGTTTGGAGAAATTTTTTTGATTTGGTGGGAAACTGAAAAAGTGCTTTTAACTCTATAACGATGGCTCATCTGGAATTGTCATTATTCGTTTACATAAGCAATTAAGTGTCCTTGAAGTATTTGTTTACGTAATGTGGTGTTAATTTGGCGATCAGAATCAATTGCTCTTTGGAATTCTCAACCAAGGCGTGCTCTCTTATTCATGATGTAGTTCAATTTTCTTATACGTGGTGCTCTAGTCGATCTAAGTGTAATGTTAATTGGGTCACTTGGTTACAAAACCCTAATTTTGTTATCTTGTAATCTTTTCTAGCTTCTTGCTAGTGTTTTAATAAAAATCTGCTGTTTAAAAAAAAGTAACAATGTTATATCAAGATAAAAAAGTACAGATCTATGCATATCCCACATATTATATATATATAATATATATATAATATATATATATATATATATATATATATATATATATATATATTTGAGTAGCCAAGTTACTTGCTCGTATTATTTCAAAATATGGACAGTTAGACACCATGTATCTCTACTCGTTACAATAATATATAGATATAGCAAGATTTTACAAAGTCTAATAGTATAAAATATATTTAAAATGTTGATAAGTAAACTTACATTTTTTTTAAAATAAAGAGGAAAACTTTAGACTTGGTGGTTGAATGAAGAAAAATGCCTAATGAACTCAAAAAGTAAAAAAATTATGAAGAATACAAATCGTTAGGTTAATTAGTGTTAAAATCCCTTCTAGAATACATTATTCATTTATTTATAAAGTAAGTCCTTATAATTAGGTTAATACTCAAATTAGCCCTTAGTTACTTATATAAATTTATTATGCAAACAAATCTATATTAAAGCTCGAAAAAGCTTGATAAGAACTCGAGCCGAGCTATTAAAAGCTTGAGCTTGGCTCGTTATATGTTTCTAGCTATTTTTTGGATTTGAGCTTGATAAAAGCTTGGCTCAATCGAGTTAAGCTCGGAGTCAAGCTCAAGTTCAAGCTCGAGCTTGAGTTACTTGATAAAAGCTTGACTTGATTGCAGCTCTAGTTATGACTTATATGCTTTTTGTTGACTTTAATTGCATATTCGCCACCGAATATTGTTAAGATATAAGATTTTACATCTCTTTTAACCAAGACCATTCAACAATCTATTCATGAGTGTCGAGAGAATGATTATGAACTGATGTTGGCGTACATTATATAACCTTTAAAATATATAAATTGACCTTCCTAAAGTTATTGCAAAATTCATCATAGTAATAGTTTATAGGAGTTGGGAGTATTCATGCTCAAGTTTTTGAAGTTTTCACCTCATAGGTTTTTGAAGGAATAAATAGACTAGGTTAACTTCAAAATTTTACAAAAAAGAAAACAATTTTACTTAATACACAACAAATTGTTTTATTTTTGGCCAGTTTATGTCAAGTAAATCGATATTTCTTAGCTTCTTCTCTGGTTTTTTTCTCTTTCTATCTTTATCGGGTTTTAATCAATGTAGTATGAAATTATACAGTTACGGATCTGGTATGCTAATAATAAACAATCAAAGAATGTGCATATGGAGGCTTCTAAAGAAGAGATACGAAGGATTAAGGAAGAAGAGGAGCAAGCTATGAGGGAGACTCTCGGTATAGCTCCTAAGTGTGCAAAATCTCAAGGTAGTAAACTTGATAAACATGAGTTCTCTGAACTTATCAAACGAGGCTTGACTGCGTAAGACTTGGGAGCAAGACATACTGAGGCGGCTCACGTTCAGGGTCTTGGTTTTCCAAGTAAGAATCTCGACAAACTTTAGGAATATACACTTGGACAATAATTTCATTTCTAAAGGTGGTAAAATAGGTAGTTTCGGGTTTACCCATCTTTTGAGTAATTGTTTTACGTTAACAAATATTTGGGTGTGTAAAAATGATTTACATTTACCACTACTTGTTCTAACTTTATAGATTAATCATTCACCCACTTTAAAGAAAATGAGCAAGGAAGTGTTTTGACGAACATATAAAATCTACCATTTTGATCCGTTAACAAAGTTTAAATTCCACTTCCGACAATGTAAAAGAAAATCCATGCATGACTTGCCAGAATCAAATCATGATCGATATTGCTATCCCATGGATAATGTTAATCATAACATATGAAAGGTTATATATGAGTTTGCTTATTTTGAGGTAAAATAAGTAGTTTTTGATCATCAATGTGCTTATTTGAGTTTGTTTTTATATTTCTAAACACTATATCCCCAAGTACTTATATGTAGTCAGTTAATAATTGCTTATTTGTAATCAGAAGTTTAAGTAATCCCAAACAAAAGTGCTTTTGTGTATTGCTTATTTTCAAGCTTGATTTGAGGTCTTATAAATTTAACGCAAAATCTTATATAAATGGAAACAACAAGATATCATTTGTTCAAGTATTATTGTGCTCTAAAAGAATAAAAAAAGGCAGACATTATTTCTTCAAGTACTTATGTTTAAGAATCTTATAAGTACCTATCTGTAAGCACAAGTATAAGCAATCCCAAACACCGTCTGACATTATATATATTTTAAGGAAGTTATGGAATGATTAATGTGTTAAGGTTTGTGTTGGTTTTGTTTTGTCACAGAGGCATTTGTCCGCCAACTAATAATTGTACTCTTTGTCAATGTGAAAATAAGCTTTAATTAACTTTGACATGGTTTATAAGGCATTTATTTTGCTGCACTTCAGGTTAAAGAAGAATGTGCAAGAACATGTAGCAAGACCACAACAGCACAACTGAATGAGTATCCAAGTAATCGATGCAAAAGTATCGTATGTATTCCAACTATTATCTTACTTAACAGGATTGGGTTACATAGAAACTATGTAATTATATTATAAGTCCAAACGACTATTGACTCATAAAATATACAAGGAACTACTCTGCGAGTTGTTAATGTATCTACACCTTATTACTCATCATCATCTCTTTACTAAAGAAGATAGGAAAGGTTGCACTTGATATGGAGGAAACTCACGTCACTATGCTTTTTCTATAAATACTAAAAAGTAAAAACATTACTAAAATTAATTTAAACTTAAAGATAAGGTTTAGAAACAAAACTTTGATTCTTCATCTCAACCACAATCCAAAGCACCGGCGGAGGGACAAGCCTCAGCAAGTGCCCAAGCCTATTCAAATAAAACGCTTGCATCGCCCGGTTGTACGTCGGCGTGACAACTATAACTTGCTTCCTAGCAACATAATCAAACCTATGCTTCACCTTCACCTTCACCACATTGTTAATGTTATTATCATTAACGGATGCTAGTTCAACTTTATTAACGACTATATCATTGACTACGGGAGGGGGGCGGTTGACGGTTTCGAACGAGAAGTCTATGTTTTGTTGTTGGTCGAGATGAGTACCGAAGGGAGCTAAGCCGAGTAGGAATCCTAAAAGGAAGAAGAAAAGGCAGGTGTAGATGGATCGGCGCCAAGTGCGAAGGGAAGGTTTACGGGGTTTATCGATAAAGGTGCGAACGCCAACGCCGAATGTGGCGAATCGGGAGGTCGGGTTGTTGGAGTGTTTGTGGGAAGATAGTGAAAATGGGGAGGTGCCGTTTTGATGGGAACGATCGTGATAAGGGGATAGTGTTCTACGAATCGAAGCCATCTATGGATCATGTAATAATCTATTGAGGGTTTATTGATCCATTGTAACCCTAACTAAATAATGAGATTGTAATAATAATAATACTTTAATTGAAATGAAAAGCTGAGCTATGAATTAGATTGAAATAATAATGACTAATTACTTACTTGATCGGAAATGAAATTGAGATTATTAGGGTTTGTTTGTTTTATTGAATGAGGTGTTTGGATCTGAATTGATAAACAGGGGAGAAGCTGCAAACAATTATTATGAGTGCAAAACATGTGCCATTTTAGGGGGTGACACCATTGAATCGAATTTTGTCTTTTTGTGGCATGGGCTTAAGTTTTTTTCCTCGGCTCTCAATTTGGCCTTTCAATTTGGGTCGGCCTATTTAGTTTTTTTTTTATTCATCATTTGTGGCACAAGTATAATAATGTGCAACATAGAAGTAGGTAATATAAAAAATCACCCGTGAAAAAATCTTCGAATTGCAAACAAAACGAGCCCAACATTGCAATGATTCTGACATACGCACAATTTTATAAAAAATGTCAAAAATGTTCAGACCCTTAGCCGGGCTCCTTTTAGCCCACGTAGTCGGCCCAAATGGTAAATTTATAATATATATGGACAAAAAATAGTCGGCTCATTATTCTTTGTTATAATAACGTGCAACATAGAAGTAGTTAATATAAAAAACCACCCGCGAAAAGATTTTCAAATTGCGAAAAAACGAGCCCAACATTGCAATGCTTCTGACATACGCACGATTTTATAAAAAATGTCAAAAATGTTCGAATCCTTAGCCGGGCTCCTTTTAGCCCATGTGGCCGGCCCAAATGGTAAATCTATAATATATATGTACAAAAAATAGTCGGCTCATTATTTTTTGTTACAATAACAATTGTATACAAAAAAATTGTTACACTATTCTCGAAGCTAAATAACTTTCGACATTAGGTTAGCCTCGCTGCAACGCGCGGGCATTATGCCCACTCGTTTACCACTAATCTTACATTCACTAGGGGTGTGCACGGTTCGGTTTGGGTCGGTTTTTGGCTAAAACCGAAACCGAACCGAAATATTCGGTTTTTATAAAACCAAAAACCAAAACCGCTCGATTTTTGGCCGTTCGGTTTCTTGGTTTTTGCGGTTCGGTTTTTCGGTTTTTTCGGTTTCAAACCGTTTAAATTTGGTTTTTGCTAATTTATATTAGTAAACTTGTTTTACGTAGAAAATTGGTTATCTTTTTTATTTTTTTTTGTCAATATGAGCCTAATAATGTTTACACAATTTTTTACAATTATACACATATAAATGAGAGACACACACATGTAGTGAAAATACACATAGTATGATCATTGTCATTGTAACGATATATTGTCAAGTAAACATACGTACACGACAAACATATATATAAA
Organism: Tanacetum coccineum; assembly: GCA_026074375.1. Lineage (NCBI taxonomy): Eukaryota > Viridiplantae > Streptophyta > Magnoliopsida > Asterales > Asteraceae > Tanacetum > Tanacetum coccineum. Next base: position 28,530 of record BQNB010006637.1, on the reverse strand, counting down.
CATTAAGATAATATATATTATAATAATTTCATCCATAAAATAAATAAAAAATTTAAAATTTTTAGTTATCATTTATTTATTTATATTATATTAATTATATATTATTATAAAACTAGTTTGGTTCGGTTAGGTTTTTGAAAAAAACCGAAACCGAACCAAAATTTTTTGGTTTTTGAAAAATTAAAAACCGAACCATCGGTTTCTAGTTTCGGTCGGTTTTTATGGTTCGGTTTTTTCGGTTTTCGGTTCGGTTTCGGTTTTTTCGGTTTCTTCTGCTCACCCCTAGGGAGCGAGGCCTAAGTAGGTGTTCAAACTAAACAACGCATTCCTAGCTTTAAGAACTTATGAGTATAATGATGAAGATGTTGCAAAAAAGTTCTACAGTTAAAATCTCGTTCTTTAAAATCAAGTTACAAGGTCTTAATAAGTTGTTGCTTTGAGTCATGATTCATCTTGAATCACGACTATGGAAATAAGTTGATCTATGGTTGAGTTGAAATGAGTACACACATTTAAATCATACATTCATGTTGGGAGTTAAAAGTTCACAAGTCATAAGTATGAGTGCTTAGCATTTAGACTTATATTGACAAATGATCTTGTTTAATTGCTTGGTTTGGATCTAGTGAAAAATCGGGGACGATGAATTTATCCGTCAGGACATCCGTAGATTATTCTATGGTCGTTTCTCATTCTATGATCCCAATGTTGATAAAATAAAGGAAGTCAAACAGGTAGTCGAGAAAAGAAAAAGAAAAATCCAAAAATATTAGGGATAGTTAGTGTACAAATAAAAATGGTGAAAACGGGACTTGTCGAAGCTGTTGATTCTTTAGTTTCCCTTGACGAACACTTTGCTACTTTTCAAAGTTATTAGTCGAGGGGGATTGAGATTCTTAGTTTTCGTAAATGCTTACTTCATAGCATTGCGTGAGGACACGGCAATACCTTAGTATGGGGGATTTTGGTATGTGCTTAAATACACATACCTTTTACCTTTAAAAACGAGCTAAAATAACCAAAAACGGACTTAAAATGCCAAATATATGCTTGTTTTGCTAATTGTATTGTGCAGGAACGGATAACCAAGAAAAGGACGAAAAACAAAGACAAAACGACAAAACTGGACTCGGAATGGAAAAGACTGTGAAAGACAAAGCCAAATCAAAGCCGGAAAGTCAATCCAGTCAAAAAGTCAACAGAAAAGTCAACTGGTCAAAGTCAAAGTCAACCCAAGTCAACCCCGGGGCCAAAGTCAAAGAAATATAAGTTTAGGGGCTGAAATTGCCAAACCCTAAACTTATTTATAAAGGAGAAAAGAGAAAAAGAGAAGACAAGGGCTTATTTTGCAATTTGTTCAAAGTGACAAGTGGGGGGGCAAAACTGCCAATCCCCCTAACTTGTACACCACAAGGACCATGTATGCAAAGAGTTATATAACTCTTGGGGACTTGTTTTGCCAAGTCCCCAAAAGTTACTTAACCACAAGGACCAATTGTGTGATGAAACAATAAACCATGAGGGGCCACTTTTGCCAAAACCACAAAACCCCACTCTGTAACAGCCCTCAAACGTTTTTTCCCGCCCCTTTTTCCCTCTCAAACACACTCACGGGGTGTTCAACCTCCTTTTACCCTGTAAACCCAATTCCACCATGGATACCCACCTTCCCCCTCCTCCACTACCTTTCCCAGCCATAAAGTTGCCAACTTGGCAATCCCACACCCCCCAAGACCAAATTCGATGGCTAGGATTGATTTTAAAGATTGAAGGGCCAAGATTAAGGGCTAGAACTCTCTCACACAACAAACACACCTGTGTTTGTGTGTCTACAAACAAGCACAGCAAGAAGATAGAGAAAGAAAACCTAGTTTTAAGTTTTCGGCTATAAATAAGCCTTGTAAGCCATTGTGGCAAATATTCAGTTTTATATCAAGTTACATTCAAGTTTTATTAAGTTTTTATTGTAGTTTTAAGTGTTTTTATGTTAATGTCCTTTATGCAATTGAAATTTTCAGTTTTAATGAAAATTTAAGTCATTTTTACTCAATAAGCTCTCAATAAGCTCATTAGAGCTTATTCTTGCCAATAAGCTCTAATTTAGCTCATAACTTGTCATAAGCCTTTTCATATTGTTTTAATTTGAATTAAGCTCATAAATGTCCTCTTGAGTGCAATTTGGAAGCCATTTGAAGTAATAAGCCCCCAAGAGCTTATTGAGCTTATTGCTCAGGTTTAGAGGCTAAGGAGCCATTAGGACAGGTTTTCTAGGCCACTCACTCAGAAAGAGTGGCCTTGGTTCTAAGACAACAAAAATCCAAGGTCTAATTTCTAAATTCTTACTTAGCTTAATTTTTAGCTTAAACCTTTAGCTTATTTGCTTTTAGTCTCATTGTAACCACATTTAGTTTAAGTGTTATTGACTGTGTAATTTTTTATTGCATAATTTTGTGTCACATTTGCTTTTCTCAAAAAACTGTCCCATAATTGTAGTAAATGCAGTAGAGAAACTAGCTTATTTTCATTAATAAGCTAGTATTTTTATTTTAAAAATAGCTTAAGTAGGTTAAAATAAGTAGAAGTAGATAAAAGGTTTTTTAAGTTTTAGCTTAAAAATGGATTAAATCTGCGTCTTTGTTTTTGACAGTTTTTAGATAAAGGGGTGTTTGGCACAAGACCAAAACGGGTCAAAAAGGTTTTGGCATGGGTTATGGTCACTTGGTCAATTTAAGCTCAAGTTTTAAGTCACTTTTAAGCTGTTGTTAAAACATTTTTAGTTGGAAAATTGTTTTCCAAGGTTTTCTAAAACCTTTTTCAAAACTGTGAAGGTTTTTAGAAACCCACAAGTGCTTATTTGATTAAGCACTTGTGGTTTGGGTTTAAGCACTAAACAAGGTGTGTTTTGTGTGTCTAAAAAGGCTGTCAAGAGCCTTTGTTCCCTTGACTTTATAAGTCAAAACTACCAAGTTTTTTTTGTCACAGTTTGTAAGAAAACCAAAAGCCCTTTTTCATAATCAAAATTAAGCAAGTAAAATGAATTTTCAAAAGTCCCCCCCCCCCCAAAAATTGTGCCAAGCCCCTTAGATAGAGTACGCAATCTGATTAAGCTTCTTTTGCTTTGAGAGCTTAAGATTTGACAGCTTAAAATAAGCCTGTCAAATAGCCCTTAGAAGGTTTGCCTTAAAGCTCACCTGTGCAAAGGGGGAACTTTAGGCTCATTGTTCTCAGCCTTTAAGCAAATTTAAGCCCAAGTATTTGGCTTATTTCTAGAGCAGTATAGCTCTAGTAAGAAGCCCTCAAAGTTTCAGCTCTCAAAAGCCTCATTTGTGTGCTTATTTTTAAGCCCAAACATGCCTCTTGGCTGTTTTTGAGCCCTTAGCTGAGGATAGCTTACTTTTTGACTTTTGGGCCACTAATCACTTATCCCATTAAGCCTCCAACCGTCTCCCAAGAGTTATCAGGATAGTTAGAAAGATTAGTTTTGCTTATTTCCTTTCTCTAGCTTATTTGTACTTAGTTAAGCATTTTAGCTTCTTTAAGCCTCTATTTAAAGCTTTTTTTTGGCATAATAAGCTCCCAATCAGCTTGTTAGTTTTAGCTTATTCCTTCCTTTAGCTATATTAAGTTAGTTTTAAGCCCTTGTTTGCTTATTTTAATCCTTAGCTTGCTATTCGACCATAAGACTTAGAAAAATTGGCCTTTAAGCCATTTTACTTGGCTTACAAATTAAAGCTATTTATAGCTTATTCTGTTGACCAAAGTCAAAAGTGTCTTTGTTAAAGTTGTTAAGTATAAGCTGTTCTTTAACTTTCATGTTTTGAGTTTTTGCTAAAAATCACTTTTTAATAAGCCAAAAAAATAAGCCATGTCGTAGGGTTTGTTTTGTCACTTTTTCATAGTGTAGGGTTACACGTTTTAACTATAGTGTAAATTTAATAAACTTTGCCCGCCTACCCTTTAGTTTAGAATGTTACACTTCCTACCCTAGAGTTTTTTAAAAAAAAATAAAAGGGGAAGATACTTGGTCCGGGTGAGCAAGACTCGAACCCGGGACCAAGCAATACATCCCCTTTATCCCACACACACTTAACCACTGCGCCCTTGGGTCTTTTTCGTTATAGACTCAAGGGCAACATTATTTATACACGTTTTGTGTACAATAAGCCCATAAGCTGTTTAGCTTATTTTCGGGGCTTATTGCATAAGCTGGTAGGTGCTTTTCATTTTTCGTAGGACCTTTATAGTGTAAAGTATTTTGTGTAAATTTTTCAGAATTTTTTGTAAACGTTTAATATTTTTTATAATTTAATTTAGTTAAAAGTTTATTAAATTCATAATAAATACAAAAATTATCAAAAAAATATTTTGCTTTTTTAGAAAATTTTCTTTTGTCATCTAGTTTGTAGGAAAAATATAAAAGTTTTCGTAGGGTCATTTTTATAACTTTCCCTCTTTTAAAGAACGGGTCCGGGTACGGGTTTTTGTTTTGACTCGTTTTTGGGTCAAACGAACTCCGTTTTCGGTCTAGTCTTTTTCATTCTTCGTTATTTGACCCGTAGAGTAGTTTAGAAGCAAAAATTTCTTTGTAGGGTTATTTTTAAAGATTTTAGGTTTTCCCCCTTTTGTACGGGATTCGGGGTTTCGTTTTCTAGTTTAATTTCGTAATTTCTAGGTTTTTCTTAAACGTTTTAGTCCGTTATTATCTAATTTGACTTTTTCAACTTCCCAAACCAATTCCTTCCTTCAAACTCAAATCTTCGATCGTATCGATTTACCATTCCAGCCTCGTTGGGGATTTACGACCCGGGAAAGCTCTATACTACTTCTCGGTATCATTGATTGTTGGTTTTTACACTTCTTTATATATTTTATATTTTGTTATATATTATATATATTTACAGTGTGAATCCGGCACGATCAGGCCTCTTCGGGGTGGCGTATCGACGAGTTGCTGGATTTACGATTTAAAGTGTCCTAGCTCCTCATACGTTCACTACATGACCTCTTAATTATGATAGCCAGTACGATAGTGATGTTAACTAAAATAAGACATATAATGATGTTAGTTAATCGAAGTACATGGTACTTATACGACCTTAAATTAAATAGGTTGCATCTGACGATTTGCGTGACGCATTATCTGTGATATTTGGATTATCAGAACTCAAGGTGAGTTCATAGCCCCACATTTTTACGATTTCAATGATTTATAACTATGGGGTGGAAACATGCTTTGTTTTATAAATTGGACGCAAGTGGATATTTTATATTGATTACATGTTTGCCTAAGTAGCGATAACCCAAGTTGAGCTGTTTATCATGAACTGTCAATTGCATAGACGTAGTTGTTAATTACAAATTTATGGGGTAAAAAAAGCGTAATGTTATGAATAGATCTAGTTTGGCGGAACGACTCCCGTTCGGGTTGATAGATATCACCTGGGGAACGAAACGTATAGCATGTCCGAATTTGACTGTTTTCGGGTTGAAATCTAATAGGCGAAATTGCAATATATATTATTGTTGCAAGACAAACGTCGAGCTTCAGTGTCATGAGCTTAGGAAAATGTAATCGGGTTTTGTGATGTCTGCATGTGTTGCATTATCACGGGGAAAGTCTTGCGGTCCTGCATATTATGATTTATCAAACCTATGAATTCACCAACATTATTGTTGACGTTTTAAAGCAATGTTTTTCAGGAGATCAGTAAGCATAAGGTGCCAAGGATACATTGGTGATTTTGTTTTGGGAAGTCATGCTAAAGATATGGTTGTATTATGTTTTGGGAAACTCATGTGTTGTGAACCAATATCTTTATAATCATAATAAGGAACAAGTTAGAGCTTTGGGCTATTTGTATCAAATATTTGTTAAATCTAATGTATCAGTTTTTAAACGACTTTTTGGTCGTTCTATATATATCTTGTGTTATTGATCTATGAAGTAACACGCCCCGGACCCTTATTCCGCTGCGACCTAATTTGGGGGTGTTACAGCTGGAGTCAAACATCTCATACCAATTCGCTTGACAAGATACTAAAACCTATCTTTGGATAGGGCTTTAGTAAGCATATCAGCCAATTGGTATTCAGTTCTGACAAAGTATAATTCAATTATACCGTTTTCAACTTCTTCCTTGATGAAATGATACCGAGTATGGATGTGCTTGGTACGGGGGTGCTGCACGGGGTTGCATGAGATTGCTATGGCTGACTGAGAGTCGCAATACAACGGTATTTTGTTGTAGTTGAAGCCATAATCTTGAAGCTGTGTCCTCATCCACATTACTTGAGCATAACTTGCAGATAACGCCACATATTCAGCCTTTGCGGATGACATTGTAGTACAGTCTTGCTTCTTTGACACCCAGCTGACTAACTTATCACCTAGTAATTGTATTCCTCCAGAAGTGCTTTTGCGAGTATCAACGTAACCGGCATGATCGGCATCTGAAAAGTTGTTAGTTCAAAGCCAGAACCCTTCGGATACCAGAGTCCCATGTTAATGGTACCTCTTAAGTATCGAAAGATCCTTTAACCTATTTGAGGTATTTTTCAGTCGGTCTTGCTTGATATCTTGCATAATAACAAACTGCTTGCACTATGTCTGGTCTACTAGATGTCAAATACATGAGTGACCCGATTTTACTATGGTAGTCAGTTTGGTCTACGGGTTCACCACTCAAGTCTGCATCTAATTTAGGTTTCGTAGCCATTAGTGTACCAATGCTTTGTCCTTTTTTCCATACATGTTTTTTAAGAATCTCTAAGTATATTTGGCATGATTGATAAAATAAAGCGTGGGGATATGGAGGTCTGGAAGTCCTAAAAAGAATTTCATTTCCCCCATTAAGGACATCTCAAATCTATTGTGCATTAATTTTTCAAATCGTTTAGAAAATTTTGGGTTTGTGGACCCGAAAATAATGTCATCAACGTAAATTTGCACAAGTAGAATGTCCTCCCAGTATCTTTTTTTCTTATCGTGAATAGGGCTGGGTCAATGATACCTTTAGTAAAACCTTTAGAAATCAAAGAATGTTTTGAGAGTTCATCTTACCTGGCTTCGGAGCTTGTTTTAATCCATATAGAGCTTTACTTGTCGGTAATCTTTTTCATAGATGATCAGGATCAACGTATCCTTGTTGTACAACATAAACCATCCTCCTTCAGGACATTAAGAAATGCCGTTTTCACGGCCATTGATAAATTGGTAAAAGAATTGTTGTGCAGCATATGCGACAAAAATCCTAACAGCCTCCAAGCGAGCAACTAGAGCAACCATATTCCTTCAAAATCAATTACCTCTTCTAGAGCTTACCTTTGCTACAAAGTCGTTGCATTATTGCGGAAATACAGTTTGGTCTTCATCCTTTTTTTTCCATAACCACTTTGTTGATTATTGTTCTTGCCATAAAAGGTTTGTAACGGACTTCCCAGACTTGTAGTCTGTCAACTGATGAAATTCTTCCTGAATTTGCCTTCTATCCATGGAGAATCAGCCATTGCCTCCTTAATGTTTTTCGGTTCAGTAGTGCTCACGGTGAGTGCGAACATACACATTTCAATATCTGTTGCAAGTTGTCACCTTGTTTGCACTGGCTTAGATAGATTGCCACGAACTTGAGTTAATAGGTGATCTTTTGTCCATCGGTATCAGAATCGTTTTAAGGGTTTGATAATGTTATGCATATTGAATTACAATATCACGTGTGAAGACTCAAACATTTTCTTTCTAACCGGTGTACAGAAAGGATTAGTAAATTTGATTGATTATCATTTGTTTTCCTCAGGCATGAACAATTTGTTGGAGTTGTCGGTTTGATGTAGGTTGAATATGCGTGAGAGTAGTGTGTCTTTTTGAATTGAATGACGGTGGAGAAAAAGACTTGTGAAACGAGAGTACACATCATTGAAAATTCATCGTACAAAGGCGAAAAGAGATCCAACTCCTGTTTGTGATGGAACTGGTTGTATTTTGCTGAAGGAGAACACATTTTGAAGTTCTGGTGCGGGGTCAGGGTTATTCATAATTTGACGCCTTTTGTTCGTTGGGACGAGGCCTGAAGTTCATTAGCACAGACGTCTCAGAATCGTTTTGGATCTCATCAATTCTAGATGTATGGATTCAACTTCAATCTTGTTTCTTGTTGTAGACATATATCCCTTTGATGAGTGGAGTCCCACCAAAATGCACGGATCCCTTTTTCTTCATCTTATCCAAGTTATCACCATCTTCTGGTTAGGTAAACAAGTGCACAAAGATGTTGAAGGTGTTTAATTGAGGTTTCTGTCATTAATGATGTGATATGCCGTTTTCAATATGAGTTGGATGATGATTGATCTGTTTTTAAGTTAGCATGCGGTTGCAATTGCTTCAGCACAAAACAATAAAGGAAGTTTAGAAGCTGAAAGCATTGTTCGAGCAGCCTCAACAAGAGTGCAGTTTCGTCTTTCGACAACGCCGTTCTGTTCGGGTGTTCAAGGTGTAGAAGTTTGATGCTTAATTCCTTCTTCTTTAAAGAATGCATTAAGTGTCTCATTTAAGAACTCAGTGCTCTTTCAGTGCGAACAGAAATTACTGGGGCTTGAAGATTTCTTTGGATCATCATGAGAAAGTCTTTTAAAACTTCTGGTGTTTCATCCTTGGAACGTAGAAAGAGTGTCCAAGTATATCTGGAGTAGTCATCGACAATTACCAGAATATATCTCTTCCCATTATTGCTGCAACCCGCATTGGACATCATAAGTCCCCATATGAAGAATTTTAAACCGTCCTTTTGAACATGGAACAGTCTTGACTTGAATAAACTTCGTTTTGCTTTACCTCACTTTCACACAGGAACAATAGTTGATCCTTGACATTTCTTCAGTTTTTGGTAAACACCAATCACAACAGACTTCTTTGAAAGCAAGTTGATGTTGTCGAATGTTGAGTTGAGAAAGTCTTCCATGCCTTTAAAACCATGCTTGAGTTGGTGATGCTTTAGCCATGAGACAGATTGGAGTTGATGAAGTTATTTCTTGAAGAGAAATTATATAGAGATCAGTTCCATGATTACCGGTTAGTAAGTCGTTTCCCTGAAGATCTCTAACAAAACATGGACTAGCTAAACTAACCCGACCCGACTATAAATGATAAATGTAATTCCGGATTAGTCACCATATTTTAGGGCTAACAGTGATGTATGTTTAAGTGATGAAGTAATGGAGTTACACGAGATTTTACAATACTTGATAAAACCAGGAAAAGAAGTTAATCTTTCACGGGATTTTACAAATCAAAGAAAAACCGTATAAATCTCCCAATGGAAGTGGTATAATTTACCCAAGCAAATGGTATAATTCACCCAACAAATGGTATACTTCTCCTAAGCAAAAATGTATAAATCGTCTAAGTACGAAATATGTATAAATCGCCTAAGGAAAAACAGGTATAATTTACCTGATTTAGAAGATGTATAAATCGCCTAGACCAAAGTGTATAAATCGCCTAGCCAAAAACCACGTATAATTCGCCTAAGGCAAAATGTATAAATCGCCTAAGACAAAATCTGTTATAATTCGCCTAGACTAAAACCACGTATAATTCGCCTGGTATAAATTGCCTGTATAATTCGCCTAGACAAAAGCAACGTATAATTCGCCTAGACAAAAAAGAAGTATAATTCGCCTAATACAATTCGAAACTCAAAATTTTCAAAACACTTAAAGACTCACTTTTTGACATTTTTACTCTATTTTTCTCGTACTTCTTGCTATTCTAAGACTAGTAGAACCAAACTTTAACGTTTTTGACACAAAAAATTTGAAATCAAGATTCTTTGTACCAAAACCCTTTTCGAACAAAAATACTCCAAAAAGATGAAATTTTTTGTGTTTTTCCAATTTTTTTACAACTAACCTATACTACAATAAACAAAGAAGAAAGTTGAGAGATTTATGGTTTCAAACCCACAAAAGATGAAGATCATTTGTTGGATTCAAACCAATACACGAACTAAGACAAGAAAGAAATCAACGCACACAAGACTATTTAAATCACCCCGTGGCTCTTGATACCAATTGTAGAAAACATATATTATCTAATCTCACAATCTAATAACAAAGAACTAGAGAGAGAAAGTGGAAGGATGGACACTTTTAGAGAGAGAAAGAAATAAAGAATATTATATTATAGAAAATGAGAAAGTGAACCAATAACACCCTCTCCAAACTAATGAGAGGGTACTTATACTCTTGTAAGTGGCCGGCCATGGACCCTTCATGGGCTTTCCATGGGCTTTGGCCCTTTTACCTACTTAAGGTTCAAAAACTATCTAAGATCTACGAGGTACGTATTTTATGAGTGATCGAGTCTTTTCTCGATTCTTAACATAAAATTTTCAAAATCTGTATCTCCATATCCACTAAATATTACACATCATTGTTGTTAGAGCCTAGGGTATTCTAGCGGGTGGCTCGCGCCGAGCAGGATCAACCGACAAGATGGTGCCACAACGTCACCAGACCTTGCACTGTCGGGTCTGGCGTCGTCGTTGTCAGCCAACGCGAGCCGATATTTTTTTAATACGATATAAAATGGTAGGTTTTTTAAAAAAGGGGTCAAATAGACTCGTTGGACTGTATTAACATAGAGCCATTGTCAAAGATATTATCAACTAGAATGTTCAACCTCTTCCTGAATACTTCCCTTTTTTTAGACAACGTTATGATGCTACCGGTCATTTAAGTATTAGTCCAATAATAAAATGCACTTCCGTCATACATTAATTGACATGCGGCTCATCACCCGATGCATTTGACGAGTGCTTGCAAATTGGTGAACATTGTTCACGTGAGAGTTTACTAAACTTCACTAAATATATATATACTTTATACGTTAGAGTTTTTGTGAAATCCTAATTCAAACGACATCCAACATATATATGCATTGCAGGAAAAAGAATATGCATTCTCAAGAATGATCAGAGCATTGATTCTATGCATTGGGAAAGGACAAACTGTCTAAAGGTTTTACACGGTCAATTCAAAAGACGTAATCATAAATACCCGACTATAATGCTCAAAGCCGTTGCTGATTATAGTTTATGGATTTGGCATGCATATATTAGGGTTCTGAGGGGGGGGGGGGGCAAGTAACGACCTCAATGTTTTAGATGGTTCACCGTTATTTGATGACCTTCTTGCCGATAAAGCTCAAGAAGTTTAATTTGTAGTAAATGGAAATACATATGAAAAATGTTACTATTAAGCGGATGAAATATATCCTTAGTGGTTTACGTTTGTCAAATCATTTTTTATTGCAAGGGATGAAAAAACAATGAAGTTTAAAAGAGTTCAAGTAAAGATATTGAACGAACTTTCGGAGTCCTAGAAGGTCTTTGGGTAATATACAACAACCCGCACGTGGTTACCAAGTCAACACGCTACGAAGAATCATGTATTGTTGTATCATATTACATAACATGATATTGAAAGAACAAAAATCCGAGGTTAGTGAGTTTATATAATATAAGTTTCTCCACAATTGAATATTCAACGTACTTGGGTTGAACGGTGCGAGACACAACGAAGAAAAAACAAAGAACTCCGGGTTAGGAAAGTTCATGACAACCCTCGATACGATATCGTGGAACATCTATGGAATGTTAATTATTAAATTGTATTTCTTTTAATTTATCGTTATTTTTTATTAATGAAATTTGAATTTTAGTTTGATATGTTGTTTTATTTGAATTTGAATGAATGAAAAAAAGTGAGGTGCATGATGGCACCAGAAATGTGGTGTGTTATGAAGAGGGGTCTTTTTGGTGTGGTGTGGTATTCTGGTGTTATGAGAAAAAGTGTTGATGTGACAACACTTTTCCTTACGACACGAACAAGACGACACTACGATACCTTATGCTCTTAGTGTACAAAAGTTAAACATATTATATTTTAAGAATATGTGTTATAGACGGTAAAAGAGCACTATCACCACCACCAACCACAGACCATTCACATTACCATCACCATCAATCACGCGCGATCTCATGTCTTTTGCATTGGTTTGGTAATGTTAGGGTATATTGTGAGATATGTTTTTATATAATAAAATACTTTTATATGTTTTTTTATAGTGGCCATTACATCTATTTATTGGTAAGTTTGATCATTTGATTATAAATGATGTGACGTTCATTTAGAAATTACGAGTTTGATGACCATGAATCCATGACAATTATCTTAAACACTAAGAGCTCTCGGTGTCCAATGCTTTTCCTCACGTCATCCATGACCATCTGATGGGACAACACCACATGCACATCGGACCTCGCATTTTTTAATTTCGCGCCGTTAGGGCCAGCCGAGTGGTCCGGTATATTTCATTTCTTATATATATATATATATATATATATATTATTGTTAGCCTTAAAATATGTTGACTTATAAGGAATTACATTAGTTTATTATAGCCGTGTCAAATAAAGGTTAGATACGTTAAGCTAACATTGTAGGCGACACACTAGGGCTATAAATACCCCTTCCATACTTCCATGGAGGGGTGAGAATTCATTATGTAACTTTCTCAAAGGTGTGTGTGTGTGTTTCTCTCCTCCTAACACACACACATCTTCCCTTTTTTTTCTCTTATCAATAATATGGCTCGTTATATGTTTAATCCTCCCCGACCTCCGGATCGTTATTTATGGTATGAATCTTTAATGTTAACAATTGGAATTAGAGCCTAGGAGTGTTTTGGGTTTGTTGTTTGCTTATTGTATGATGTTTCGTGGCTTATTCTATAATCAAAAGCCCACAGATCGTTTGGTTTTTTTGCTTATTTGTTTCAAAAGCTTCAAACTTTCTCTCTTTTGATGTTTCTAGCTTCTTGTTCCATGGTTTTAATAACTTTTTTGGCAACCAACCAGTTTGTAAAAGCTTATTTGAAGCTTTTGGGTTCGTGGCTTAAAATAAAGGGGTATTTGGTTTTCGATGATATATAAAAAACCATGAAGTTTTTGATGAAAACGACACTTTATATGCTTATTACTATCTATTGCGTGGCTTCTTTGTGCTTAAACAACTTATTATCAATAAAAAATTCTAGTTTTGAGGATGAATGTTGCGGAATATGTCATCCTAATGAAGACTGCGGAATAAGATCTTGAAGACTGCGATTTATGCATCATGCAGAATATGTTCTGCAGTTTATGTAAAATTTATATATTGCGGTTTATGTTATACATGTGTTCTTATTTCTGCAATTTAAGTTATTCTGCGGAATAAGACTCTGCCTAATTTTCCTTAAGCCTGCGGAATAAGCATCCCGCAAAATAAGATTTTGGCCGCGGAATAAGCATTCTGCGGAATATGTTATCTTGCAGAATGTGTCATTCTACGGAATAACATTTTCCCCTGCGAAATATGTCAAAGGTTATCTTGCGGAATATGCACTGGTCGATCCGCGCATTAGGTGGGTATGTGACCGACTTTGGGCATATAACCAAATATGGGAATCTAATAATCAAAACAAAAACACCAAAGCAAACACAACACTTAATGATAAAACCATCATATATTAAAGATTCACTAAAACATCAAAAGGGTTATGGATTCGGATTTTAATGTCACGTGATCACGAAGTTGATTTGGTATCCCTTATTTGAGATTGAATTGGGTTTCACGAAGGCGTCTACTTATTTCATCATCGAGACTTCCTGATGCTTTCTACCCCTTTTCTTCAATCCCAATCTATTGATTGATGACTTGCTTGAGCACATAAGGAATATGATTAAGACTTGGATTATCTAGTTATACCTGATGTAAGGAGTTACATTGTAGTACTTACGGGTTATAGCTATCACTTTAAAGAGTTACGTTGTAGTGCTTAATGTCACACCAAATGCAGATGTGGATAGTTTCAAGAGGAGTGGTACTCCTAATACTTTTGATGTTAGGTATATGGTACTTAGAGATTTAATCTTAAACCGTTCTTCAATCAACAACAGTGCAAGCTTAAGTAACAAATTTGAGGGATTTACTTCATTTTCAAGTTTGGTATATCGGGTTTACTTCACCATGTGGTCACAATAATAGCCGACAGAATACGAGGTTGGTAAGTTAGCCAGAGAGTTTAAAGGTTGAGATGTAATCAACAATTCTCACGAGATATTATTATGCAATTCCAAGACAATGGTACTTCACAGTCTAAGCAAAATTTTTAGAGTTCTTCAACGACATTCATAACATGTGCTTATGACAAGAACTTCTCGAGTATATGTGCGTACACAACAATGATGCTTCCGAGAGTTTGCAACCATCATGGGGGAAAATGTGTACTTTGATGTTACCAGGTTAACTTCCAGGGGGAAGTAGTGTATACTACTTTACTTAGCATGATTTGTGAAGTATTCTGCAAACGTGAAAAGAATTGTTGCTGATTTCTCGCATGTACTCCAAACGAATATTCAATAAGACCTAATGACAAGTAGCAACAATATTTGGTGTGATTTACTTCTTCTTCCACAAAATTCCGCTATGCAAGTTAATGACAAATAGAAGATTGTTACATCAAAGTTTCAGAATCTGCTCAAGATAAGGATGTTGGTTTGGGGGGAAGCCGATTCAGAAACGTCGCTAAAAAGGAGTCTATGAAGAAAGTTTTTCAAAACATGCTGCATGGATTGAGGGGAAGTTAATCCAATGCATACTATAATGGTTCCAGAACAAGTAAAGACAATGAAGATCCACGCTGGAGTATAAGTTACAAGACCAAGAGAACTCAGAAGACATCAGCTTTGGAAGTGCTTTGAAAGACTTTATTTTGTTGTGATTGTACATGTTAGGAACATTGTAAGTAATTCCGTATGTCTACATATTGGGGGAAGATTGTTAGCCTTAAAATATGTTGACTTATATGAAATTACATTAGTTTATTATAGCCGTGTCAAATAAGGTCTAGACACGTTAAGCTAGCATTGTAGGCGACACATTAGGCTATAAATACCCCCTCCATACTTCCATGGAGGGGTGAGGATTCATTGTGTAACTTTCTCAAAGGGGTGTGTGTGTGTGTTTCTCTCCTCCTAACACACACATCTTCCCTTTTTCTCTCTTATCAATAATATGACTCGTTATATGTTTAATCCTCCCCGACCTCCGATCGTTGTTTTGGTATGAATCTTTAATGTCAACATTTTTGTCTTTTTCTCCTTTTTAACGTGATGACATCACTTTTTGCACGAAGACACCACTTGATATGAGGGAGGTAGGGCTGAGCACGGTCCGAAAACTGGACTGGACCGACCACAATCGGACCGGACCGAAAACCGATGTGGCCAAAACACGGGTCCGAAGACCGGACCAAAATGTTCGGTCCATGTCCGGGCCAATCCGATTCAACAAAATATATTGTCCGGTCGTATGTAAGATCGAACCGAATCGAAGATCAAAAATGATTAAAAAGGATGGATTGAGGACCAGACTGAAATAGATTTGGTCCAGCCAGATCCAATCGATCCAACTCAGCTTGATTTTTCGATTATGTGACGGCATTTTTCACGACGACGACGACAATAAAGACGCCAGGGCACCTAGTGCTCAAAACGCAATTAAAATGTGTTTAAACTGTCGACCTATAAACAAAGCAAGTTGCATTTACCATAACAAGTAGCCAAGTAGGTATGACATGGATAAAAAAACAAAATAATGAAAGCTAGTTGACAAGTCACACCCAAACCCAAACTCCCCACCTACATACACACACATATTTATTCATTCATTTCTCTATAAATAAATTCACCCACATCCACTTCTTTCTTTCTTTCTTTTACTCTCTCTCATCACTTTCTCTCTCTTACGTCACCACCGCCGTCCAACTACCCACCGCCACCGTCAGATCTTCAATTGAACATATATTCACACAACCCACTTCTTGAACTCACTAAACCTTTATTCAATATCACTGTAGAGGTTGATTTGGATTCTGGGGTTTAGGGTTTGAGTAAAGTGGGTTGTGATGACATGTTGATTTGATTCAGAAAAATTAAAGTTTGTGAGATTGGTTTCCGTGAAGATGCAGCAAGATACAAGAAAAAAGGTTGGATCTTGTTTTTTTTTTTTTAGATTATTTTTGTGTTTTTGTGATTTGGGTTTAAATAATTGAGCTGGAATTTATTGGGTTTTAGTTTGTTTATAAAAATTTTGAGTTTTTATATGAAAATGTGTTAATTTTTGGATCAAGATTCATGTTCTCAGTAGTACTTAATTTTGGGTTTTTGGGGTGTAAATTTTGTAATTATGATTGTGGTTAGGTTTTAAATTTTATACAAGTTTGAATTTTTTATTATAAAAATGTGTTGAGTTGTTGTTCAAGATTCATGTTAATTTTGGATTATTTCTGTTGAATTTGATTGTTAGTTTGGTGATTTAGGATTATTAATTGCAAATGTTTGAATTGTGGATCAAGATTTGATGTTGTCAGTTGTTTAAGCTTAATTTGCTGTAATAAATTTGAATATTGTTTGAGTAGTTCAGTTTTGTAAATTTGACACATTAGATGCTTATGATGGTAATTTATTTGAAAGTTTTGAGGTGGGACTGCTTTATGGTTAGTTTCTAGATGCCTTACTTATAGGTCGAGGGAATTGATTCTTGTCTATCAAATGAATTGCTTATTAGTTAAAATTGCGTGTTTTATGAAATTTTTGGGATCAATATGATGTTGTGAGTTGTTTAGTTATTGATTTATGTGTTGAAATGACGAGATGGGAAAAAAATTGAAATACGAAAATTGTTTTGTGTGTTATAGGCTAATTTTGTAATTTGAACATCATGTGATGCTATACTTGTCAGTTGATTGGAACTTCATTGTGATTCGGTATTAGATTCCTAACTTATAGGTCATGGTCTTTGGTTGTTACCTAACATGTAATGTCTTAGCGTATGAAATTTGAATTTTATCTGAAAATGTTTAGTTGGATAAAATGTCGTTCTGTGCAGTTTAGTTAACGCTGCAAGAGCTATGATTCGTAAACTAATTGATTGCATGAGTAGGGTTCCTTTCTTTATATAGTATGGTAGCATGGTATTCTGGTTTCGCGTGTTTAAAGATATTTGTGAAAAGAATGGTACTTGACGACAGTATTATGATCTTTTCTTTAGAGCATTCTGTAAAACTAGATGCATCGTCTTGGTCTTGTACTCTTCAATGGCTTGCCCGATTGTTTATGTGTTTTTATCTTCATTACCATGAGCTTTTGATATGTTGTTCGTAGCACTTGCTAATACTTCATTACTTCGTGACACTCGTAATTGGGAATAGGGATTGAGACTATAGAAAATGAGGTTACCAGTTAGCATGTTATATGGGATGAGTTGTGTAGAATTGATGTGCATTGTGTATTCAAAATGCATGCTTATTGCCAGGTGTCAGTTTTTGCTGTAATTGAATTAGTTAAGTGTGAATTGTGATTTAATGTTTCAATGATTGCATTTCAGAATCCGAAAGAGGTTGAATTCTTCACCGAGTATGGTGAATCGAATCGATACAAAATCTTGGAGATCATAGGGAAGGGAAGTTATGGAGTAGTTTGTTCAGCTATTGATACACACAATGGGGAAAAGGTTGCGATCAAGAAAATAACCGATATTTTCGAACATGCATCAGACGCTATTCGTATATTACGTGAAATTAAGTTACTAAGGCTTCTAAGACATCCTGATATCGTTGAAATTAAGCGGATCATGTTGCCACCATCTAGACGGGCCTTTAAAGATATCTATGTAGTATTTGAACTTATGGAGTCTGATCTTCACCAAGTCATAAAGGCCAATGACGACTTGACACATGAGCATCATCGTTTCTTCCTCTATCAAATGCTAAGAGCATTGAAATATATGCATACAGGTAAACCACAGTGCACTAGTTAGATTGATGCTTAGTGAACTTACATTGTCCTTTGGAATATATCTGATTATGAATTTCTATGACCTCAGCGAATGTGTATCATCGAGATCTTAAACCGAAGAATATATTAGCAAATGCAAATTGCAAGCTCAAGATATGCGACTTTGGGCTAGCAAGGGTTGCTTTCAATGATGCTCCGGCAGCAGTTATGTGGACGGTAAGTTATATATATGTTTGTGGTTTTTTTGTCAGACAATCTTTGAAAATGCTCACTGAAACGTAATATTTTCTTTGATTTCCTTTATTCTATTGCAGGATTATGTTGCAACAAGATGGTATAGGGCACCTGAGCTATGTGGATCTTTTTCTTCAAAGGTACAGGCCGTCAATACGCTTACTTGTGTCGTTTTCTTGTATGTATAAAGTAGGATGCCTGTATGGTAAATGAAGCTCATGATAGTTAGCTCATAGATCCTTATGTCGAGCATATTTGTTTTTTTCAGAGATGTATGCTGCTGCATGGCTAAAGCATGGTTCTTGAGAATTGAGATATGTCAGTGCTATGTGCCTAAGAGCTTGAGTATAAGATTATTTGTGCATACAGTATTCTATGATAATAAATTTCGTGTTCTTTGAGTCTGTTTTCAACACTGTTATGTTTTGGAGTAGAAAAATGCTCCTTAGATGCTGCTGCCATGCTTATATTTTTTTACTTATATCTGTTGGTCAAAGGTTGGTTAGTATCTTTCATAATTATTTGTAACTTGTTGATTGCAGTATACTCCTGCTATTGATATGTGGAGCATTGGCTGCATCTTTGCTGAAGTGTTGACCGGAAAACCACTTTTCCCTGGTAAAAGTGTCGTTCATCAGTTGGAACTTATCACCGACCTTCTTGGGACACCATCACCAGACACTATCTCTGGAGTATGATACACGACTCTTCTTTATTGCTGTTCATATGCTTATTTTTCTATTTAGATTATTTTAAGCTTATTTAAGCAAGTGCTCATTTTTACCTGATGCAGGTTCGTAATGATAAGGCAAGAAAATACTTGATGGATATGCGTAAAAAGCAACCTGTTCCATTTTCACAAAAGTTTGTGAACGTTGACCCGTTAGCACTCAGGTTACTGCAGAGGATGTTATCGTTTGATCCAAAGGACCGGCCAAGTTCAGAAGAGGTGTGAATTACTCTTAAGTTTTCCCCAAGCCCACTCCTCGTAGTAGTAGTAAGCTTGTTTTTATTTTAGCTTTTTAGGCTTTATCATCTTTTTTCTTTCTTTCTTTTTCAGGCTTTAGCAGATCCTTACTTCAAGGGGTTGGCGAAACTCGAGAGGGAACCCTCTTGTCAATCCATCTTGAAGTTCGAGTTTGAGTTCGAGAGGCGTAGGGTGACAAAGGAGGACATTCGGGAACTAATATTTCGGGAGATTCTTGAATACCATCCTCAACTATTAAAAGATTATATGGCCGGGAACGAAAACACCAGCTTTCAATATCCTAGGTTCTTATCAACACCATCATGCTCTGTCTCAAATTTTTTCTTCGCTGGAGCTAACATATATTGCTATTTTGCAGTGCCATTGGTCAATTCCGTAGGCAGTTCGCATATTTGGAGGAAAATGGTGGGAAAGGTGGGCCTGCTATACCCCCTGAGCGTAAGCATGCTTCCCTTCCAAGGTAAGAGCGTTGTGAATCATGTTCTAGTATCCGATTTGTTAGTATTTTTGAAAGGACGATTGAGTTGGAAAGTAATGATCTAATTGATTCTGTAATGTGGAATTATCAAAAATCTAATATCTATTGTAATACAAGGCTAACTCAGTGTTTCAATTTTCTCATGTTTAAAATTATGGTGTTTCTATTCAGGTCGTCGGTCAATTCAAGTATGATTGCCTCTAGACCTCAACAGACTGTAGTTACAGTTGATAATAGACGAGTGATAGATAATACAATTAGTAGTGGTAGAGTAACAGATGCATCTGGAAACGTTTACCAAGCTGCTGCTCCTACTCGACAACCCCCCAGAATGCCCACAGGTACGTCATCGGTCTTCTCTCTTTAACAAATCTCTACTTTACCATATTACTAACACTTATTAAATTTTTTTTGTTGTTGATAATTTTGAAGTTAAACAAGGAAGAGTTATAGGTCCAGTTCTCCCTTACGAAGAGGTGTATGATCCAAGGGTGTTGGTGAAAAATACAGTAGCCCCTCCACAATATGTATATATGACAAGCAACGGTGGAGATCAAGGGACATTCAGCGGCATAGAACCTGTTAGGGGTCCGTCTTCAATGGCCCCACACCCACAAATGCACCAGCAAACGGGTGCAGCAAAATTGGCAGGGGGTATAGTAATTGACCTTAATAGTAACCCGTATTGCACCCAACCACATGCACATGTGCATCAACATGGTATGTCAAGCCAACAGCCCAACGAACGTATAGCATTAGATGCTAAGATCATGCAGGCGCAAACTCAGTTTGGTCACGTATCTAATGCGGCTCATACAGTTGTTCAGATTGGACTGACTTAAAAGGGTGTTTTATTTGACCCCATATGTTTTTTTAATGTTTATGTAGGGTCAGTAAGTCCTAGTTCATGTCATGTAAATCACAAACTATGTTTTAGGGTTAAAATATGAAAGAGTGGTTTGTTACTGACTTTGTGTTCTTTATTTAGATCTATTCTTGTTGGGAATACTCATATGGATAGACTCTCACAATCAAGAATTCTAAACTGGTTTGTGTTCTTATCTTACTGTACAAAAGAGGACCATTGAATCATCATAAAAAAGTGGTGTAAGAGTGAAGGGTGTGCTTAAGTGTTTTCCCTCGCCACATCAGCTCTACATCATCAAAAAACACACTTTATTTTTTCCTTCAACTTTCCCTTAACCATTGCAGCGTCTTCTCTCTCTTCCATTAACTTTATTTTATTTTATTTTATATCATTTAAAAATACCCCAAAATACAATACCCCACTCACAACATAATAAAGAATTATTTCTCTCTTATAAAATACTTTTTGTCATACAATGTCAGATTCTCTCTCCTTGTATACACTCGGGACTATACTCTTGCTAGGGAAAAAGAAAAGACATTTGCCGAATTTGAGGTGTGGCTTTCCTACAGGGAAAGCAATAAATAAACAGTCCCGTGAATTTCCTTTTTATCCCACACCCTACACCCTAACAAAGTAAAACAAATTCAGATCTTGTGGCCCCAAAACTCAACACACCAAGTGTCAAAATTTTTGACCCAAAAGAAGTGGGGATGCTTGTACTTGTGAGGATCTATCTTTCACTTATCCGTCGATCCATGTTTTGTCTTTAATTCATTGATACATGTTTTGTCTTTAGTTCTTGTTTTTATTCCAAGATCTAAAAGTTTTGGATTCTTTGATTGTTCTTTCATGTTCATTTGATTAGGATGGTTGCATATTTGATTATGTTGTTGATGTTGTAATTTAGGTTATTTTCCCATAACCGAATAATGGTAATGTGTACAGTACAAATAAGAATACAATATTCTAAATACTATACGGGCTTGACCCAATACAAACTATGTTAATCCTTGAATAATATTCCACAACAACCCTTCACAGTTGAAGACCGAGGATGCAAAACGCTCAAACTGGTCTGAAACTCATCAAACAATGCAAACGAATGTCTTTTGGTGAAAATATCAACATAGTTGGTAACGTCAAGGAACATGCAAAACACGAACCTGTCTAGGAGGAACCTGTCTAGGAGCAACCTGATCCCGAAGAAAATGAATGTCAATCTCGATGTGCTTCGTACGTTGATGTTGCACAAGATTTGAAGATAAATATACCGCACTAACATTATCACAGTAAACAATGGTAGCATAATGTAAGGAGAATGGAGCTCCTGAAGAAGATTTCGCAACTAGGAAGTCTAACCACCCATTGGCAACACCGAAGTACTCGGCCTCGTCACTTGAGTGAGAAAGAGTATAATGCCTCTTGGATGACCAAGACAGTAGATTATTGCCAAGTAAAACACAATAACCTGAAGTAGAACGTCTAGTGGTGGGCAACCTGCCCAATCAGCATCCGAATAAGCAAACAGTGAAGAAGTCAAGAAACAATACAACTGAAGATCATAATTCAAAGTGCGGCGAAGATAACGTAAAATCCTCTTAAAAACAACAAGATGAGGCTCCCAAGGATCATGCATACGTAAAAACCTACTGAACCACATAAGACAAATCAACTAGTGAAAGTGAGATATTGTAAAGCCCTTAAAAGACTCCTGTAAAGAGTCGGATGAGAGACTAAGGTACCATCATCTCCTAACTTAGACTACGTATCAACATGGGTCTTACAAGAATGACAATTGCGTATACTTGCGAGTTCACGAATCTCCACTGCATACTTTTCCTGGAAAAAAACAACCCTTTGTTGGAACGTGTGACAAAGATGACAAAAAATAGTTCAACGGATCAAGATCAAACATAAAAAACTCCTGATGAAAAAAAGGCTATAATCCTTTGTCAAATGTTGTTGAAGAAGCTGTCAACAAAATATTATCCACATAATGTAATAAGTAAGCAACATTAGGTCCCTATTTATAAATGAATAAGGATGAATCATATCTGCTGTCATAAAATCCAACACGAGTAGCATAACTCGCAAAACGTTGAAACAAGGCACGAGATGCCTACTATAAGGCATAATAGAGCATTGTAGTGGGAGTGAAATAACATGGATGCAGGGATGTGATGATCCAGAAAACCATTAAGGCTGATGCATATATAGAGTAATGATTATATAAATAAGAGTGCAGACATGCTAAAATACTATAACGGTCTTGGCTAAATCGCCAGTGTTGTAAAAATCGTCTAGGCCAATCCGATTAATTGGTGTCTATGCGCTTAAGGGGTCTGATGATTTAACCAAACCGGATGATCTAATATGCTTTATAGTTAATCGGAATGGTAAAAAAGGCGTAAACAGACGTTTGAATCCGGCAAATTGGGCTAAATCGGACAAAAATCAGTTAAAATGACCAACTTGGTTAACGCGGATAAACTTTTTCCAAAAAAATAAAATTGAGGTATTTATTTTAATATACCTCCCGTTTTTCACAAATTCAGTCGACAACAAACTATAAATTCATAAACCACACCAGTGTTTAAACACTCTAGTCAAGATTGATTTAACACAAAATAGGCGGAGGCATGCTCGTTAATTTTCTTATTTCACTTTGAAGTTAGACTCAAATTGATTTCGGAAATGATTTATGACAATCAATTGAACCATTAAGAACTTTGAACGTTAAAAGTATTGTTGAAGATTTTTTTTATTTAAACTTAGTTTGAAAGCATTTCATTATATTATATATATAATTTCAAAAATTTATAATTTTATATATAACAAAGCCAATCCAATTAATCCCCTAATCGTTAAGCGGTACCCGGCCATTCAACTAGCGCCTAGCGATTTTTACGACTTTGAGCTTAATACAAACTATGCTAATATTTAAATAATAGCCCACTAACAGATGTAACGATTATCACACGTTTAAGCTTTGAAGGGAGTTTATGTGAGGGCATAACCATATATTCATATTCAAAAGTTCTTTTATTAGAACCACAAGAGGTGATCAAGGGTTCAAATCTAACAGGAAACAAATTAATCCCCTTGTGGTCACGGAGGTTCACTTGCGCCGACTTCGTGCTATTCAAAAAGGTAGTCGCCTTGAGATTAGTCAACTCACAATATCGAGTCGGAAACCCAAGTTACAAGGAAAAAAAAATATTCTTTCATTAGTACTTATGGTTAGCTTTTATATGTATGTTAGCCGCACGGCAATTTGTTTAGCAAAAATGACAAGCATGCAACTCTTTTAAGGATGAATCATATCTGCTGTCATAAAATCCAACACGAGTAGCATAACTCGCAAAACGTTGAAACAAGGCACGAGTAGCATAGATCATTGTAGGAGAAAAACATGATCGGGATGTTGAGGATCCCGAAAACCATAAGGCTGATGCATATAAAGAGTATGTGTATTATATAAATAAGAGTGCAACATGCTAAAATACTATACGGGCTTGGCTTAAATCTCAGTGTTGTAAAAATCGGCCTAGGCAGCCGATTAATTGGTGTCTAGGCGCTAGGCGGGGATTAACCAACCGGATGACTAATAGGCCTTATTAATCGGAATGGTAAAAAGGCGGTAAACATACCGATTAATCGGTCAAATTGGGCTAAATCGGACAAAAATCAGTTAAAATGACCAACTTGGTTAACGCGGATAAACTTTTTCCAAAAAAATAAAATTGAGGTATTTATTTTAATATGCCTCCCGTTTTTCACAAATTCAGTCGACCCAACCGTTTAAACACATATCAAGATTGATTTAACACAAAATATGTAGGCATGCTCGTTTTTCTTATTTCAATTGAATGTTAGACACAAATTGAATTCGGAAATTGATTTATGAAAATCAATTGAACCATTAAAACTTTGAACGTTAAAGTATTTTGAAGATTTTTTTTTTAAAACGTAGTTTGAAGCATTTCATTTATGTTATATATATAATTTCAAAATTTTATAATTTTATATATAACAAAGCCAATCCAATTAATCCTTTAATCGTTAAGCGGTACCCGACCATTCAACTAGCGCCTAGCGATTTTTACGACTTTGAGCTTAATACAAACTACGCTAATATTTAAATAATAGCCCACTAACAGATGTAACGATTATCACACGTTTAAGCTTTGAAGGGAGTTTATGTGAGGGCATAACCATATATTTATATTCAAAAGTTCTTTTATTAGAACCACAAGAGGTGATCAAGGGTTCAAATCTAACAGGAAACAAATTAACCCCGAGGTTCACTTGCGCCGACTTCGTGCTATTCAAAAAGGTAGTCGCCTTGAGATTAGTCAACTCACAATATCGAGTCGGAAACCCAAGTTACAAGGAAAAAAAAAAATTCTTTCATTAGTACTTATGGTTAGCTTTTATATGTATGTTAGCCGCACGGCAATTTGTTTAGCAAAAATGACAAGCATGCAACTCTTTCGACCAAAAAGTGATTGGGGTTCGTGTACCTCAATGCTAACCACATGCGACTCAGTAATATTCGACAGATTTGCGCGATAACCTCAATCAGATGTTTTTAGTTGTGACGCCACTGTTACGTTTAGAACTAAACTGGTGAACTTGCTCAAATCTCCCAAATGGTTATTTCTTTCCAAAGCTGAATTCTTCTTAAAATATTAAGAATACAATATATAAACAAAAGCCTCTACATGAAACATGTTGTATTTAACTTAAAATAGTGTATAATTCAGTAATTCACTCCATAATAACTATGACCAAAAAAAGCATGGGTTTCTTAAACTAGACATAAAAAGCATAAAAGAGGGTGAATAATTCCACTTTTTATGGTCCCTAATTCACATGCATGGAGTGGAGTAGAAGCCAGGACTTCTATTTTATTGTAGATCTCAGTTCATCTTGGTGTTTGATAACCACACTGAAAGACTTTACCGTTTCTTGATAATTTTTCAGATACTGTAAAAATGTAGGTATAAATTTATGGTTTTCTAAGTTAACCAAAATCAATCTTAATGCATATAAATCAATGGGGTGACTCAGAGGTAAGGGCTTAGCCTCTTAGGACGCAAGTGCCTAAAGGTCTTGGGTTCGAAACTTGGGGAGAAAATTAATCCCCCATTGGCCACGGAGGTTCACCTGCGCCGACTCCGGCTATCCAAAAGGATAGTCACCCTGGGATTAGTCGGCTCGCAATATCGAGTTGAAAACTCAGGTATAAAAAAAAATCTTAATGGATATAACTCGATCAAACTGTACATCTAAGTTAAAGACTCGTCCTCGAGTAACCTTAACATGACAAAATATCATCCCTCTAATCATATTACACATGAGAATTAACTTTGTAAAACAACAAACATCCACTTTTTTATAATGGTCATTTGTGAAACAAGAAATATTGGCTTCAAACTTATGTAAAAGCATACTTTATACAAAATAGCTTTACTATTACATAATTAAACATAAAAATTAGGAGAAGATGTGAAATTAATCCATTTAACAATATTGATCACAATGTTGATAACGTTTCTATTATACCAACTTTATCAAACACATTATTAGTTTACAAAATTCAAATAGTACTTCTACATGATACTTTAGGCAAATTCTGCTATTATTATACAGAGAGTAACTTAATAAAGTTTAGCATTCTTTAAATGAGTTTTATGATGTAATGGATAACAACATTTACCAAATAAACTATACGTTTCTTAATCATAAATTATTGCAAATAACGTAACGTCTTGATGTTCCATTTTCAATTGAGCCGTTATATCTCTCCCCTCACAATTCCTCTTTAAAACCACCACCCACAAACTAATTAACTCATAATCAAATCATCATTTCATAATAACAACTTAAACAACATGGATACTAAAGTATTTGCATATCTTTTCCTACTTCTTTCAGGTATACTTTTAATAATTAACTAACTTCCTTTTAATTTATCTATCTGAAAACGCATCGTCGTTTTGAAAACAACAATGCGTTTTCAAACTTTTTACGTGTGACAATGTCTACTTGAATTTGAATTTTGATTCTTGTTATTGTTTTTGTGAGTTTTGCAGTTGGGGTTTTAAGGGTTCATGGGGAGCCAGAGGTATAACACAATCTTTCTTATTTGACTCGATGATATTTGGATATATCACTTAAAAGGTACTTAGGAAAAAGACTGATAAACCTTATAATTTTTGGTCATTTTATGTGTTGTAGAAAACATGGTGTGTGGCAAAACCATCATCGAGCCAAGCGGAGTTGCTAGAGAATGTGAACTTTGCATGTTCGCATGTCAATTGTAAGATCTTGCAGAAAGATGGTGCATGTTATTTGCCGGATAATCTCATGAACCATGCTTCTATAGCCATGAATATATTTTACCAACAAAAAAAAAACCCATGGGAATGTCATTTTAGCAACTCTGGTTTAATTACTCTCACTGACCCAAGTAAGTGATCGATCAACTATTTTTGAAATCTTGAACCAACCCATTACAAAATTTGAAGCTAATTATAAATTATTGTTTCAGTATCATATTAGTTTGCTAGTATTAAAGATTTGGAGCAATTTTTTAGATGTTTATTGCCTTATTCGTATGCTAATCAACCCGTTAAATACGTGACACAAAACTATGGTTAATGTGCAGGTTATGGAGGTTGCCAGTATGTGTAGATGATTGAGAAGAATAAGATCAAGATGATGGCTTATTTTTAATCAGAAACACTTCTATATTTGAGCATTGTTTTCTAAGGGTTTTTGCTTAATATATATATATATATATAGTTTGTACTTGGAATCGTTTTCCAGATTTTTAAATGAAAATTATTGTATATTTTGGGTTGTTTATTTTGATGTTTGTTAGGTTAGATTATAATTTCTCTTAGGCCACTCGCTTCACTTATTCTCAATAGTGACCTTTTGTTGGAATATGAACAAAATATAAATTATATATGTCCGGGAATTATTTGAGCTTTTGGGGACGCATGCATTTACGCAGAGAATACGTTTATTAATGTAATTAATATTTTTATTAATTATATTAATATGTTTCACGAAATAATTAAATGTTCTTTAATTACAACGTTAGACGTTAGAACTAATTAAAATATATTAACAAGTTAAGGACTTGTTAGTATAAAAATCAAACCCGTGGGGTGTTGGTTGTGACCGGTCGAACAAGAAAAGTAGGAGGGTCCGAATGTCATTTCTAGCAAACAAGAGAAGGTGTTTGAATATGACTTGGAGAACAAGTCTTTAAGTTATATAAACCCCTTGCCTCATTCATTCGGAAGAACCGATACACATATTTGTTAGGATTATGAAAAAGACTCGGTCACCCCGTGTATAATCTAGAATAGCATAGCTCGTTGTCTAATTGTAAGCGTATGACTAATAGTATTGGGCCGGGCCTTTAGCCCACTTGTAAGCCCATACTCAAGCCCATTGGGGCATAAACACTCATGTATATAAACCCCTTTCCAGCCATGGGAAGGGGTTGGTTGTTCATTTTATCACACAGCATTCATTTGGTTTTCTCTCACTAGAAACCTCACTTTCTCTCTCTAGATAATTAGCCAACCCAATCATTCTTGCTTGTGTTATGATATCCAATATACTACAATTGGTATCAGAGCCCATGGGATGATTAGCTAGATTGTGTGTGCGTTTCCTTGGTTAGTTTAGATCAAAAGTTTGGTTTTTGAAGGTTTATGGTCTTATTCTTGACACTCTTTGATTCTCATGTTTGTGATGTTAAAGTTAGTGTTTTTATAGTTATTATAACTGGTATGTGTTTAAATACACATACTTTTGTCCATAAAAAACGAGCTTAAATGACAAAAAACAGACAAAAACTGTCAAATATATGTTTGTTTTGCATTTGTATTGTGCAGGAAACGGATATCAAACAAAAGGACGAAAAACAAAGCCAAAAACGACAAAACTGAGCACGGAATGGAAATGTGTGAAAAGACAAAGCCAAATCAAAGCCAAAAAGTCAACCAAGTCAAAAAGTCAACAGAAAAGTCAAACAATCAAA